>BGNK01006853.1:0-20488 GCA_003297005.1 Symbiodinium sp. clade A Y106 | reverse complement strand
TTGGATTGGGAACCCCCAAACAGGGAGAACCAATGCAATAATAACCGCAAAAGATGATACGCCTTTGAAGGAGGTTACACTAAACAAGCTAGCATTCACGCGAAAAACGGTATCGAAACAGAATGTAGCAAAGACATATATGTACATATATGTATATATGTACATCTGCACATGGACCCGGTAACACGATCCAATTGGTCGCCTGCATGTATATAGCTGGAGACGATGGGAACTGTTTGAGCAGCCTGCCTGTATGATGCCAGACTCAACTTGTCATGTGCTACANATGTACATGATGGGGTCTGCAAAAAGGGCGATTCTTTATGTTGATATGCGAGAATTATATGGGTCGACCGGTCTTATGCATCATTCAAGGGTGGAGACATGCACGGCTTCGTAGACGAATTGTATCACATTTATCTGCAAGAACATACTATAGGACATAAACAGCCACAAGATTGAAGTGGCATTGATTTATCGGATAGTCTTCATGAGAACTCCAGAATGAAAGGTAGTTACAAGCACATCCCATGCTGATTGGGAGAGGACTTCCCATATCAGGCATCAAGAGCAAGAGGGTTACATAAGCTTGAAAAATCAATATTATGCAAACCATGACGATNCATATCAGGCATCAAGAGCAAGAGGGTTACATAAGCTTGAAAAATCAATATTATGCAAACCATGACGATTGTAAGTTTTTGTAATAAAAACTCATAGAAAACAGCGTTTTAACTGAAAAATATGGGGCCCGTAATGTCTTACACTCTCTATATATATATATATGTATGTATATGGTGCCGCGTCGCCGCGTCGCAGGCCCCCACCTCCCCCCGCCCCCCCACCCCAAGCCAGGCCTTTCGCCTTAGCACGGGGAGTGGCTACCCACAACACATGGAACCACAAGACAAGGAACCACAGGGCCCCTTCCCCTTCGCCTCCCCTTCGACACACAGATGAGAATGATGGCGACGATGTTGTGCACAATGACGTCGATGTGCTATTCCCAGTGTGGCTGTTGGTGGTACCTTTGCTCTTAATTTGCTCTGGGCTTCGGCACTGCATGTTCATTGCCTTATTTAGTTGCAAACCGTGCTTGGCTTGTGATGTTCTGGCGAAAACTGTATTGACCGTTGTCATTCCAAGCCAAGTTTCGGTAAAGTAAGCTTGAACACGTATTTGAATGATTTTCATTCGGGACTCCTGAGCAAAGGACCGGAGGAGAGTGCGGATGGGGATCATGACCTCCATCCTTGTCATCATCATCATCACCATGATACTCATCACTACCACTGGCTACTGGCTTTGGAGCTCAGGGCAGGTCGGAGTTCAGTGGAACTGTATCACATCCTAAGGTCCAAACCCTTAGCAACCGCACGCCCAACCAGCAATAGCCATGGAAGGGCGCGCAGCCGACNACTGGCTTTGGAGCTCAGGGCAGGTCGGAGTTCAGTGGAACTGTATCACATCCTAAGGTCCAAACCCTTAGCAACCGCACGCCCAACCAGCAATAGCCATGGAAGGGCGCGCAGCCGACCGCAACCACAGGGGGGAGGGGCAGGGGGGAACCCACACCACAGGCAACAGGGAGGGAGGGGGGATACCATGGGGTGGGGGGGGGGGCTAGCAGCGCTGCACCATATATATATATATATATATATAGAGGCCTGGACCCCTGATATAATTTCAGGGTTCAGGGATGTTAGGGAACGCGCTGCGAAACACCCCATGTCAACTGCCCGGCACATGCAGGACAATGTGTGCTGAAGTCCAGTCTGACGCACTGCAGGAATTTCTGTGGTGCCTCTAGGAGTACTTGGCTTATCGTGAGTGGGAGAGCAAGCTTGACCAGGCATGCCGTTTTGGTCGCATTGCACAGGCCCGCAGCAGAAATTGCCGTTGCTGTTGGGGCAAAAGTAGTCCGGGCTGTGCATTCCAAGCTCTTTGTACTTAGATGTGCAGCGTGGGTTTGTGCGGCAGGCGACGGACGGGTTGCAGCAATCCAGGTAGAACACTTGATCTACCACACGCCGTGTTGACTCTGCCTGCGACCATCAATGTTGTCGGCTTTGCAGAGTCCAGTGTGCTTCAGCCCATGCCCATTCTGTGCGCGCCGACGATTCTGAACGACTGCTGGGCATGCCAGCAGAGCGAACCGTGACATGGCCATCGGCTACGATCGAAAAGAGCCACTGCAACTGCAACTGTCAGCCCACAGTGCCTTCGTGGGACCACTTAATAGTCTAGACACTGGTTTCTGATGATCAGTACCGTTCATCGCCGACACGCCACACCGATGGGTTCGCATAACCAGGATGATGATGAGGATGATCCAAAGTCACGATCATTACCTTCACCACGGCCTTCATCGACCCAGTCGTCACTTCTGCCATGGCTATCACCACGGTCGTCACCATCAGGATGAGCGTCAGGGTCGTCACCATCGGGAGAATCAATATCACCACGCCGCCTACGAATACTAAGCTCAAGAATACCGACTGGCAGCTTCGAGCTTGCTGAAGCTGAAGCAAGAGAGATTCTGCAGATTCCAACTTGAGACTGGGAAGCTCCTGCAACGTGGAACGGAACTGTGCGATCTGCGCAGAAACACTCGGCTTGGCCTCACTTGCACTCCGGGAAATGGGATGCTTTGGGCATCCGAGTCCGAAACACGTGACACGACGTGTATGTCACTCAGCTCGTGAATTTATCAATTTCTTAGTTCTTGTAGAGCAGCATCACGACATAAAATAAGGCCATGATGACTTCTGCGCTGGGCCCATGCACCGAGTTGTGCAGTATGTCGCTAACCTCGGATGGCTTGCATGCTACGCAGCACACGAACTTCCCGAGCTTCTGAAGCTGTACCTGCCAGCATGCTGCAGTTTGAAGACTAACGATCGGCTCTTGGCCTCATCCAGCAACAACAATCACAGCAAGTACACTAGCAAACCTTAGCACCACTCAGGGGTCTTCAGGCTCCAGCCATATGCAGTCGGACGATAGCCACCTGGCACCAGCTTCATTTCATGAGGGGTCAGCGTAGCGAAATAGGCCGCATATCTGGTTCTGTAATGTCTATGTGGCGATGTATATGCTTGTCTACTATGACATATGCAGAGATACATCTTACGTGCTTGTTTGCTTACATGCATATGTGAATGCACACATGACATGTGCCAACATACACGCATACATACATACTAACTTACTTACATAAATATTTATATTATATTACATACGTTACATTGCATTACATACAGTACATTACGTTACATTACATACGTTACATACATTACATTACATGCATCCATACATACATACATATTTACCACATTACATTACAATACATGCATGCATGCGTACATACATACATACATACATACATCCCCTGGCCCTGGCAAAACCAGTGAGGCTCATGCCGCATGCAGACGAAGCCGGCCATAAACCATGACCACAGCCAAACATACGCTCAGGCGACTTACCTTTTGCTGGTTAAGAACCAGTATTCAGGTGCAAATGCCAACACAAATGCCTCAGACATGTCTTCACACTCCATCAGACCCCACCCAACTCCTCAAAGGCATCCGAGATAAAGCGTGCTGAATGCGCATCAGTGGTGATGCCCCGGGGCACCTGAGCTCTGATGCGGCATGAATGTGCGGACTTGTGGGCCTTGTGGGCAGATGAGAAGATGTCCTGAATTCAGATGAGGCTTGAAACCTGATGGTTTCGGATGTTGAGGGGTTGCTGGGTTTGTAGGTTCGTGGCTGTGGTGCTGCACTGGCTTTCATCAGTTGCCTTCACATGGACTTGGCCTCCTTACCATGCAGTGGTCGCAGCGTGTCGGTTGCAGGCCTTCAGACTTCAACTGGAATCCCTTACCTGACCAAAGACTGGCGACATGTCTTGCTTGACTTGCACCTTGCGAATCTTGCGGACGAAAGCATGTCCTCCACGGGCAAAGACTATGCACTCATCCTGAAGATCCTATAACCTACTTCTGAGCCCCAAGCGCAAAAGGGCACTTACAAACCATTCGCCGAATCCCACTGGGCAAGCCTTGAACACACTTCTGATGCTCCGCCCATGGGCCCTAAAGCCTCCACCAGAAAGCCCGAAACCCTCTTTGTCTCAACGCTTCGTTTTGCTGCTCGCCAAGTGATTTTCTCATTGCCTCGAAGCTATGCATGCTGAGCTCAGCGCCTCCCTGTTGAGAGGCGATGACTCTAGTGGTGCTGAAGAAGTGTGAGCTATACAACATAAACGTGTCGAGATCTCCGTGCCGTGTGACAGCCAGCATCGGCCCAAGCTGGTGCTGTGGAGTCTAGTCTAGGCCAGAAGCCCGAGATTCGGTGCCTGGTCTGTGTTCATGGCGATCCAAACATTGATTGCTTGGCTAAGGCTAGGCAGAACGAGTGCCACCCCAAATTCATGAGCCACGAAAGGGGAGGCTCCTGAGCTCTGCCTGTGTCCGAGGGACTGAGTGAGTGCAACTTCAAACCATGTTGCAATGTTGCAAAAAGATTTGTTCGCCAAGTAAGCCCGTCACCGGCTTACAATAATCCTTGGGTCTCGCTGATGGCACCAACCAACGGAGCCTTTTGCAAATTGCACTGCCGGCCACTTTCTTGTCCGAACAGCCTCTGCGTCTTCAATCAAGTGCAAGAAGGAGTGGTTAGAGCCCTGGGCCTGTGATTTTCACAGCTCTATCTTTGCCAAATGAAACAATTCAAACTTCCAAGTCCCATACTGGCAAGGAGCTCAAGATACACCACGATACTTCACCCAAAGACTCGATTAACTGGCAATGGTTGACAGTGTCGGGGGCGGTTGGGTGGCCGGCAGCGCTAGGCGATGCCCAAATCTTCGCACTCGAAGCAGGAATACAAGTTACCATCACAATTATAGCCGATAACAGTATGACGTCTGCCGATGTCTTGACCGGGTATGACTGCATATCCATTTTGCTTCAAGTGCTCAGGGAACCAGTCCTAGTCAAACTGAGACCTCCGTGGAAAGCGCAGGGAACTGTGAAGCCCAGCCATGGGCTTCCCCCGCCGACAGGAGGATGCGGAAGCTGTGGTATTGGAGCCGCTTTCCACGAACTTCCCGTCGCTGATGCCTCCTGCCTTTCATCCATGTTTGCTCACACGGCGCATTGCACCAGAGAGTGCATGAGAGATTGTCTCTCCTGACTATCTGATGCAGTGCCTGGACTCTTATTGTGCCATACGCCCCTGCCAGCGGCTAGGGAACTCTCCATCTGCCATCTGTCAATTCCTAATAACCCCGCCGACTCCTTGCACTGCCTACACACACAGGGTGACGGATCTGCGGTGCTCGCAATCCGTTGTTAGCATGACCTAGGAATGCTCGAAGTCCAAACAACTCTGCTGAGCGTCTGCTACTTGGAAAAGATCTGTGAGGACACAGCTTGAGGCTTGAAGGAACACTTCCGGATTCCGGAGCTGCGCCCGTGCTGCTGTGGATAGCCCGGCGTTGGCAAAACGAGCAACCATGATTCCGGTGATCAGGATGATGGGGGAAGAAGCGGAAAAGCAGGAGTGGAAAGCGTGGCAGAGAGAGAGAGAGAGAGACTGTGCGAGAGGTGACAATCAGGACGACAATGAAGACGGCGGTGGTAACAATGAAATGGTGCAGGTGAGCAGCGCGATGCTAGCATTGATGACGAAGGGTATGGTGTTGCATCATGACGGTCCTCGACACGTTGGCATGCATACAGGTTCGGGATATTATAATCACATTGCATCATCTTTGTCGCCAGCTCAGTTATCAGTATAATAAGCTCATCATCAGCATTGCCCTCCTCCATCTCCTTGTAGATGACCGCCATATCCCATCATGATCGCCAAGCTGTCCCCTCCGGAGATCGAAAAAAAGGAGCTCCAAGGATCTGGTCCTTGCTGGAATGGACCAAACCCCAAGTGGACTAATGACCGACTTATGTATGCCTATGGGCCTATGGGCGCAGAAGTCCTTTGAGTGACCTTCGCTTCCACAGTGCAATCAAGACGTGGGAGCCGGTGATCCGCTCGGGGTCTGGTCTGGATAGGGAAGCCGCACACCGAAGGAAATATGCAGTTGGGTCCGTTTTGGCGACTTGTTTGGCATGCGAGAGTCTCTGGAGTTGGACAGGTTTTGGCCGGAGGTTGCTGGCCTCCATTTCTCGAGGTGTCAGTATGCGCCAGCATAAAGTCGCCAATACGGAAAACACTCTTCAAAAGCGTACAGGCGGTATGTCTTCCACAACAGGGCAGACAGGAAGTTGGATTCAAAAATTAGAGGCGGGCAGGCAAGCTCAGCGCGTGTGAAACGCGGAGCGCCTTAACCTTTCCCTTGGGCCCACATCGAGGAATCGAGGGGATGTGCAGAAGCTCGCTTCTAACCCCAGGAACATGTGCTTTGGGGCCATCGTGCGGCGAAGGCCGCTGCCCCTGCAGTCAGAAGCCTCCCAAGCGGTCAAAGAACGATGCTGTCGAGCATGTTCCCTGACCTTTGCACTGGCTCTGGCATGCCCCGACCACACCACTCGCAGAGTCGACATCGCTTTGGTTTAGGAAAAGTACGGCACACGACAAAACGGCCTAAACCCGGAACCATCGCTCCAGCGTAAGGCAGACAGTCACCGGCTTAAGGGACAGGTCTGCCTTTGTTCGTTGTGGTCAGGAGCATCCAATCTAAAACAGTGGTGGTGACCGCCATGGTTTCATTGCTAGGCAGCCAGGCAGTCTATCTCTATCAAGCTTGATGCATGCGGGCAAACCTCATTTTTGCACTGCACACGACATTCATACCAAAGCATGCCCCTGACACAATCACGACATCACGCGCTGCAAGGACTGCCCGCTTGCTTCTCATGCTTTTCTATGCGCGGGAGGATTACGAGGGATCGCACCGAGAGCAAAGAAGCAGCCAGGATATTTCATTTTCGGCGGTCTGAGTCTGACCTCACCGAGCATTCAACAATACAAAACGAGCTCTGTTCGTCGAGATCTGTTCGGTGCATGAGATCCCTCTTCACCAAAAAAACATGCACATAACTTGCGCAGGGCCCCTCCTCTATGCAAGCCCCTCAGCTGCAGCACGACACTACACCCGGCTCCGAAGATCAAGCACTGCTGTTTCAGTCAGCTTTGTAATCCAATATTTCGCGCGCACTGCACATGTCTTCCTGTTGTCCATCATACCAAAGTGAATCAAGCTAAAACTGAATGCATGGTGAAGGCCAGAGCTTGCGCTGCAACTGATGAGATTGTCGTTAGGTGACCCCACTTTTAAAGCTCCAAAGCTCAAACGCAGGGACGAGGGAACACCGAGACTGCTGCAATCTCAGCAGTGTCTGTCGAAGTCCTTGTCCATGGCCACCATTGCCTGCAGTGCCAGGTCAGATGCTCAGGCTTGGTACCAGGGCTTTGACCTGCGCGGGGCTATTTCATGGAGTCTGCCAGTGTGGAAGTCCTCTTTCCTTCCACTCTTCTTCGATCGCTCTTCTCTGATCCGCGGCCTCGTGGCTGTTGTATTTGTTGTGTGAAATAGCAAATTCGAAGCTAGCGGTTTCGGCCTAGCGATGCGAATCTTCGGCTGTCTACTTCCGTCTACTGGGTGGCAGAGTCCGGCCGCGGCATCCAGGGCTGACGAAAGCCGGGAACAATTTGCAACACTCGGTTGCGGATTGCTTTAAAACGAACAAACAGATTGGCTTTCAAACCATTTGGGTTCCCGAAGACTCTTGGCAGACTCGGCGCTCCCAGCTGCGGCGCGACCTGCTGCAGCTGCATGGTCAGCCTCAGGTTCATCTTCAGAGCTTCCAAGGAGAGCCTGCGACTGAAGAATGCCAGAAATCCCTGAAAACCTTGTGCTTGGATCGCCTGGCCCAGGACGATAGCTGATTTGCATGAATTTCACTGGCATTGGCTGCTACCCCAACACTGGCCCAAAACCAACACAACCAGCAACAAAAGATCGAACTAAAATCTTCTGAAGCCCTTTTGTACACCAGGCAGACCGACAGGGAACCTTTGCTAAGGGTTGCTTCAAAGCCGGTTGGACCGTCTGCCCCTGTTTCTCGTGCTGGGCCAAAACTTTAGGAAGAGCCAGGGCCTCCTCAAGCTCCTGACCCAGCCGTAACGTCACCGAAAAATTATCTGCAACTGACACGCCTACCCAGGATAACCCAACCTAAAGGCGCCAGTAAGAGGGGCAAAGAAAGCCCGGCTGATGCCTCTAATCTTTGCCAGAGTCGGCGCAACCATATATGTCAGGCTACGCAGCCAAATTCATCATACTGCCAACACAGGCTTATCGCAGTGAAAGAGGCGGCCATCCTAGGGTTTGTCTCAATGCTGCATGAGCCCCAGGAGTCTGAGACCATACCCTAGATTTGAGTGTTAAAAACCGAATCCTGTGGCAACGTGAGCCAACCTGTAGAGCCCATTGAGACCTCCGTGCGCGAAGCCCCACTCCCCCACATGTGCTGGCAAGTTCACGTAGACAAGCAGGGCTGTGGCTCGAGCTTGCAAGTCTTGCACAACCTGTGACTAATCCGGCGGAGAGTTGGACTGGGGGTTAGTTACGAAAGGTTTTTTTGCAATTCACTTTGTTCGAAGGATTCTTGTTGCTGCAGCTCGCAACTTGGCGTAACGCGAGGACAGAGTTCAGGGGATCATATGTGCTGGGGGGGCTCGAGAACAAGCCTACTACAGTAGACTTTTATTTTCCTTAGAGTCCGACATCCATGGCAAAGCAGATATGCCATGTATGTAGTGCATGCACTGTGTGTGTTTGTGTGTGTGTGTGAATACTTAAGTGATTCAGTCTTTCGGTCTCATCAGGTTCCTAAACTCTTAGATGCTGCGCTCCAGGATTCAGGGCTTCGAGTCTACGGAAACCCTCAGCCGCCCCAAACCCCCGAATTCCACACTTCCTGGGCAATGAAGGAAGGGAGGAACCCAGGGTCAGATTCAGGATGTGGAGGCTGAAACTCCGACTAGGAAAACTGCTCTCCGATTTGCCCGAAAAGCCCTGCGAGCCCGACATGTCAGCATAAGAATCAGTGAGCATCTTTCGTGAACCCAAAGCCCTGAGCGCTAAAGCTTGGTCATCGAGAGGTTCCTTAAACGACCGACAAGTGCTGTCCAAAAGGCGACTTTGACTTTCGCCACCGGGAGGATACCGCTTGCTTGATCGCTGTCAGCTCAATTTCCTGATCTCGACGAGCGATTCGTTTCCACTGGTCTGTGGATGCTGGCGGTTTAGAGGGGCCCAGGAATCCAATGTCCCAAAGGGAATCTAGTGGGGCCGAGCACGTCTGTCGAGAAGCTGAATCGCCGATGGAGAGCACGTTCCACCTGTGATCGATTCGGACTGTGTTTGAACATAGCCGGCGTGTTCATTCACAACAACATAAATAAGTATAATGTGTATGTGTATATGAATGATGTGCAAGCAGCAACAAACACAACCGCCACAGTCACACAGACCCAACAGCAACAGTAATAAGAATAATGCAACAAGAAAACAAACAAGAAGAACAATCATCAACAACGACGGCAACCACAACAACCACAATCCGCAACCAACATCCAACCACCAACCACAACGACAACGAAAACCACAACTACGACCACGACGACGACAACAGCCACAACGACCACGACAACGACAACATCGACGACAACGACCACCACCACAACCGCCGACACCGCCCACCATCCCCACCGTCTGCCGCCGCGCAGGGTGTGTCGTTTATTTTTGGGAGGTTTTTTTGTCGAAAGCTTGAAAACCCTGTGTTTTGTGTGGTATTCGTCAACAACACGATGTTTCGGTGTTTTCGTTTTCCATTGTTTTCTGTTCTTGTTTTTTGGTAATGTTTTTGCCAAAGTGTCGCAAATACCATGCTTTTGGTCTTTGTTTTTTTGTTGATTTTTAGGGTCAGTTGCGAAGTTTTTGTCTGGAGAGCTTCAAAAACTCGAGGTTTTTGCATGGTTGACATTTCAAAAGTGAAGACACAAGAAGCGGCAACAAGGGCTTGGCAGCGTTCGAAATAACACAACCAAAGAAACAGAAGACACAAGCCGCATTCGCATGGACGTCATCCCCCCCCCCCATCCCCGCCCCACCCCTGCACAGAGCTGAAAGACAAATGCAAGTCTAAGCTGGCATGTGCAAAAAGTCGAGAGTCGGCAAAAAACACCGTAAAAAGCGATGCGAAATGCGACACANCCCCACCCCCCGCACAGAGCTGAAAGACAAATGCAAGTCGAAGCCGGCACGTGCAGAAAGTCGAGAGTCGGCAAAAATACTGTAAAAACTGATGCGAAATGCCACACACACAGGAAAACACCGAAAAACACGATGCGAAATGGAGAGCTGAGCATGTTTTTGTACAGTGCAGCCCGCCGGCTGTTGCCTTTTTTGCTAGAAAGCACCGCAAAAACCGATGCGAAAACAAAACGCAAGCACAATTTCAGGCGAGCAAAGTTCCAAAACTCGAGTTTCAGCACATGCCAGCAAAGAAATCGCACCACCCCGCCCGGCGGCAGATGCACGTGCTGCCAACAACAACAACAGAAGCGGCGGCAGCAGCAGCAAAGGAGTGGCAACAACAGCAGCAGCAGCAACAACCGCAACCACAACCACATCAATGCCGCAAATGATTACATGCGAATTTTCTCGTGAGCCAAGCTTAGTTAGGGTTTTCGTCGCCTGGTGCTTGCCTCTGGCATGGCCGGCTTGTACAGGTTTCAAGGGATTTCGCTCACCACAGCACACCGCCCGGTGTATAACCAACCCGAATAAACAGCCTCCAGAACTCTCAACAATAGCAACAGTCCTAGCGACTGTTGCTTTATCTCGAATTTCTTGCTGAGGCAGTACACTATCATGGATAAAACCTTGGGGAACAAACCCGCCTGGCCCCATGCCAAACGCCATAGCTGGGATAGAGGTTGGCCAAACACCGTTTCATTGCCTGGGCGCAGGGATTCAGGTGTTGGGTGTTAAGCTCATGAGGTCACGCACCGCCAGGGTAGAGTGACTGACTACTGTTGGTCTGGGGTTTGTTCCAGATTTCGGAACATGGCTCGGCACCTTTCGCCGACATAACTGAGGGGAGTCCAGGCCTTGCAGGGAGGGGCTCCACTGGATTTGCCTGGCGCATAGCCCGCGGGCTAAGTGATAAACCCCGAGTTGAGTAGGCAGCAACATCCACAGACCAACGACAAAGGGTTGGCAGTCATCATACTCCCCTGACAGGATAAGTGAACCTGACGCTTCGCGTCACTATCGCGATTGGGTTCAATGACTCAAAAAACCCGAAGAAGCTTTTTACAATCTGACGATGGCAACAATTCCTAATATAGGGACTTGACAAAGCTACTCTAGTTTCTTCACGATTGTATCGGCAACATTAAGATTGACAAGAACAGTCTAAGGCCTCCATCAGAATAAGTTTTTCAGAACCGCCTGAGAGTTTCGAGCCCCTAGAGCTCGCACCTCCCTCTTCGCTGCCACTTCCTCGAAGCACATCCAATGGTTTGGGGTTGAGACAAGTGGAGTTGACGGTTGATGGCACTTCAAGGAAGGCAGCATCTTGGCTTTTGTTTCTGGTGGGGCGTGTTTAAAGCGGGCTCCCAGAGCTTTCGGCTGAACATCCCTACCCCTTTGAGGTCCTTCCGGACAGTCACATGTTCGGGCTTCACGTTTGGCACATTGGCTAGAATCTCGAACGTCAGATTCACTTTGGCGGGGTCCCCTGCCTAGTTTCAGAACTTTGGGCGTCGAGAACGGGGGGAGTTATTCGGCTTGGGCTTCCTCTTCTTGTTCGGGCTTTCCGCGACCTACTGTGACTGGGAGCAGGTGGAAGCGTCCTACTGGCATCCAAACAGTATCAGAAAAAAGTGCACACCCAAAACCCTCTCACGGGAACGCACCGTTTGCCTTTGAACTCTCTTTTCCAAAGGAGCTCAAGACCCGAGACCAAACGTCGCTGACACGTGATGCTGCTAAGTGTCGGCATTGGTATTGCAGTTGGCAGGGCGCTTGGCGAAATACACCTTGACGCCTGGGACCCACCAGGTGAAGACTCTTTAGAGCCCGAAAAACAGAACTCAACACAGTGGTTGAGATCGTGGATGTTTGAACCTGCTCAGGAGTCAACTTCTCAACAGCGGAGTTCCGGCGCGGAGTCAGTGGAGGGACTTGCTGTGGCTTGGAAGCAAGTTTTTGTTGTAGTGCGTCCAGGCAAGGTCGTGGCATCTTCTCTTCCATCAAAATCGAAACTGCGAACTTCTGGTTGCTACTGCTACAGCTCGCTTAGGACCACAACCTCACGGAGATGCCCCATGATCCTGGGTGAAAACGAGTCGCACAAGTCAGTCCAGGGAAAACTCTTCGAGGGTTTTTTCGGTGGTGTCGGCGTTGTCACGATAACTATCGGCAGATGGTGCGTGTGAGAACCGAGATTTCCAAGTTGCTGGTTTTCTTGTTTATCGGGAAAGTGAGATGTTGCGAATGCCGCTAGCAAGCAACAACATCGGTTAGTGGCTGCTTACGCAAGCCAACAAGTAGCTAGCGGTCTGGATCATGCAACTCGACAGCGGCAGCAACAGCAACAATAACGACAAACACCATTCCAATTGACGAATGTAGCAAAGAACTAACGGCAAGAGCAGCGCACAATACTTCTTCGTTTCATAAAGCCATGCTGTCATCCTAATTCATCCTAGCCTTCTGCCATAATGACAGATGATGAACACAGCAGCAAAACTGCGACGAAGCTTCGGACACTGCTAAACTGGATGATTCACAGAAAGCTATTCCCAGGCCACGAAGAACACTACCACGGCTAGCTGACACGCCAAAGACAAACTTCATCCCCCAATCCCAGGCCTAGTTCTTCGAAGAGCTCGCTGATGCGAGCGCCTTCCTCGGTTACGCTTCGCTTCTCGTCTGGAACCCTGCTGCCAGTCTTGCGGGAAGTCTCGTGGAGTGCTTTCTACGGCACCCGCACTCGAAGAGGCCAGGCGAAGAACTACGGCTCTCTGACAGGCACTGGTACAGTAGGTTGAGCTGGATTCAAGAATCAGCCTAGGGATACTAACAAAGTAAAAACACAAGACTCAACTGAACCTCAAGTCAAGCACGGAAGTCAGGGAGGCTGGGTTCCAGTATGTAGCTCAACACCGGAGAGGCTCTTGGGTTCGGAATGCCAGAAAGGAAAGGCACACTGAACCTCAGCATCTATGTTTCAGCTGCCGCACGTTTAGGCTCGACCTAAGAAGCAAGTCCCTGTACTTCGGCCTAGCGTCCAAAAACGTCTCGGCGCTGCGTTGAAAGAACTCCTCATCGAAAGCCGGGGCTCAGGACACTTGAGCAGTTCTGCGTTGTTGGGAGTGCTGGGGTCTCACTCCACCGCGAGTATTTAGCTCGAGATCGTGAATGTGATGAGCGTTTCGAAACGTGGCTGTGCCTGTTGCCGTTGCTGGAACAAGCTATCGCCAAAACAGGCACCTTGACAAGCGAAGCTAAAAGGCACAACTTAAGAGAACTCTGGACCTGCAGGCCTAATAACTAGGAGACCAGGAGATTCCCCGAGTGACGTCTGCTGAACTCCAAACCGAAGTGGGTTAAAACACCACCGAGCACAAAGAACCCAAGGAAGCACGCACATCAACGCCAGGATTCTTGAAGGAATGCCCCCCTTGCAAGGGCCATTCTACCCCAAGGGTACGCTTAACTGTTCTTTCGGAATGCGAAAGCAACAAGGGAAGTGAAAAAGGTTTCCTCATCAGTTGCTGCCCCCGAGGTCACAGCGAAGAAACATGACGGTAGTATGGTGGTAGTAGGTAGAAATGGAAATCGCTGACAACACATTGCCGAGACGACTAGCTCATGCACTGCGGGGGATGACGGTATTGATACTACGAGTAACAGTATCAATACAGTAATCCAGGGAAACATGACAGAACCTTCCAGGTATGTAGTTGGGTGCCTCCGAAGCCAAGGTCACCACTGCCACGCGCGCCACCGCCCTGCAGGGCTCCACGTGGACTACAGGGGTTCAGGGTTTGAGGACATCAGAACCCACTCAAAACCTCTTAGGACCTTATAGGGCTTAGGAGGTGGAATTCCATCGAGCTCTTCTTCATCAAAATTGCGGTAACGTGAATGCCATCGCCCCATTCCGGATTAGTGAGGAATTCAACCCAGACTGATGACATGCCGTGTTGGGTGTTCCGCCAGCTACCGCCGCCTGCAACCTTGAGCTTTCCAAACGCAGTAGCCGTGCGGAAATGTTGAACCTTTTAACCTCGTGCAGAAATCTCCCGTCCTGGCGGCGCGCAGAAATTCCACCACTGCAGCAGAGTGCCTCGTGAATACACCCCTAATTACCTTGAATTAGTGAGGATTTGAAGATGGGGAATGCTTACAGGAGTGGTCTGTTGGAGGCAAGACACGGAAAAAGCAATTAGCCCTCTGGCTCTCGCAAAGACTCGAAAAGCCACGGACCCAAAGCTCCAACCTGAAAGGACCAACAACTTCCAGGTGCAGGCCAGGCCTTTGTCACGAGGACTTTGCGGTGCCACTCTGAACCACTTACAACAATTTGCATGATACAAATCCCGATTGCTGGACGACATCGAAAATGTCCTTCCATGCACTTTGCACCCTGCTCCAACACCCTCATAAGTATATGAGCTGGGCTGCTCCTCCAGCTGCCGAGCATACTCCCTCAGTTTCGGGCTCGCTGAGAGGCTGGGCGGGGATTGAGCACTCAACCGATGTCTCCGAAGAAACTTCGCAAGTCAAGGAGTTTTAAATTTTTAAACTCCTATGCAGTAGGGACTGGGCTGTGTCAGGCCAGGTTCGGCGTACCGCAAGCTGACTAGTGGCTCTTGCGTTGCCAGGCGGCATCTCCATCTTCACGAGCTCCTCCTCACTCTTCGCGGACTCCACCAGATTCCTTTGCACGAAGTTGAATCGGACAACATCCCCTGGGCTAGTCAGTGATGCCTCGACCTCCGACCCTCTGCCTTCGCGAAAGGGATCTGCAAGAAGAGCTGGCTAGATACTTTCCACCTTGGACTTGGCGGCTGATCGCATCGTTTGTGCAGAGACCTAGTTACTAAGCCCTGCGCCCGCCCTTGCACTCGCTTGCTCCTGTCTTGTGCGCACACCATCTTTCCAGGGCTTCAATACGAGACGAACAGTAAATCGGCTCTGCAGGACACAGTCAAGAGCCTGGTCTGAGTCAAGCAGCCCTCATTTGACACGGGCTTGCGCTTTGAAGCTGCTTCTCTTCCGAGAGCTCGCAGGGAGGAAGCTCTGTTTGTGAAAATGACCCATAGATCGTCAGAAGCTAGCGTACTGGGACTGCTGCCGCCCGCTTTCTGGAAAAACATCTTAAATCTTAAACCATACAGTGCAGCAAGGTCAGCTTGAGGCTTGTTTTATGGGTGCTATTTCCAGCTTGACAGGAGAGTTGTCCAAAATTCCTCCGAAATACCTCGGTTCGGCGCGGGAGGAAGCCAATGACTTCTTCGCTCAAATCCCCTGAAACCAACACTTCCAGCACATCTATGTGCCGGCTTCTGGCACGGGTAAACGCCCAAGCATGAGTGCCGAGTCTCATAGCCCAGGTTGTCGGACAAAGCGTGTCATCCCAATCTAAAATGATGACGGCCTGCATTTCAGCAGCTTCACTCGCCAGACGAGTCGGTTCATGAGCTGCTTCGGAATTGGAACTCCATGGCAGATGTACTTTCCAGCTCAAAACCGAACTGTGCCTCGCAACATGTTCTTGCAACCTGCAACCGTGGTACTGTAACACTTCGAGTCTCAAGAAGCACTCCATAGCACCGCCTTTGACGAGTCTGCCGAACTGCTTGAGATGACGTTGGCCGACTTCGCAGTTGTGGCGCCTGCTGCTGCCCCTACTGCTGCTAGTGCTACTGCTCCGTGGCTACCACTGCTCCTGCTACTGCCACGGCTACTGCTACTACTGCTCCTCCTCTCCTCCTTCTCCTACTGCTGCTTGCTGCGGCTACCACTACTACTGTAAATTCCTACGGTGGGCTACAGCTACTGCTGCTACCTGACAAGTACAACTACTACTACGACGACGACTACTACTACCACCACTACCACTACCCCACAGCCACTACCACTACCACCACTACGACTCCAAATCCCACTGGCTGGCAGCAGACTAGCAGTGATCAGTCGGACAAGACACCCTGAGAAGATGGTGCAAATCGTACAACGACGCCCTTGCAATCAACCCAAGGACCCATACATCCCGACAAGTTACTGTCGTCCGTCACCAGCCGTTCGAACGATGGGGCAGCTTCCGAAGCGACGAAGCGCGTTTGAAGCAGAGCGCCTCCACAACGATTGGTTAGGGGCACTGCCATCTGCGTATGGATGTCGACTGGGTTTTGCGCCTGCTCTTGAAGAGAGCGAACAACCCGAATACAATGTGACTGCTCATTTCGCAGGCAAATGTGATCATGCATGTCGCTTGGGGCTTCACTCTGGGGGTGTCAGCGGATTTCGGGCATAGCACCAAACTCTCCAAGTTGCTTTGGCAAGAAGTTGACATGCTGTCGACCCCGGTGGGTGTTCCCTGCGCAGCAAGGGAGGTCTCGGAGACGGAGAAAAAGTGGCCGGGCAGCAGACAGCCATAGCAATTAATCAGTAGCACCGCTTCGTTGCCTCGTTGCCAACCGCACATGCAACTGACACAGCCGGCGCTCCAGGACATTTGGTGCAGCAACTGTTTTCAGGCACGCCGGCTCACCACGATATGCAGCGCGTGCGGGTCTGTTGCTAAAGCAGAACGTTCCAGTGGACGATCTGCTCTTGCTCTAGGAGCAAACATGGGTTTAGGTCTAGGTTTGTGTTTTGGGTGTCACGTCCCAGGCACTCTAGGTTTCCCAGAGCAAGGTCCACGATGTGTGAGACGCGTGCAGCTTTGCTTCTCGTGCAGCTTTGCTTCTTGCTGCCGGGATCTCGAGGGCACAGTCAAGATTCCAACAGACACACCCGGCTACGCTTGAAAACGGGGTGTAAACAAGATCGTAACCGTCATAACTTCGAGTGCAGCAGAAGTGGCATGGCCGCACCACCGGGGCCGACTTTCCAAACGAGAAGACGGGGCAAGCACAGGCTACTGCAACAAATCCAGATTCGCTTGTGTTGAAAAACAATTTCGTACGCGGCACTTATGGCAGAAACAGGAAGCAGGCATAACTGCATAGGTGCCGACGTGCTTCTGAGTTTGGCAAGCTCCCTTCACTCTATAAACAATTGCCTCTCGCCTGCTTTGAGCCATAAGACGGAGATCGCAAGCCGAGCTGCCGACCCCATCAGGGCATCCATTGCCAAGATGCTTCAGAAGAGCTCTGAGTCGCAATGTCCAGTCCCTCCCGATGAACTCGACGAAGATCCGGAGCCGGAAGCACCGGAGGAAGAGGAGCTGGAACCAGAACCGCCAGCCGGAGGATTGCCACCCGTGGCTTTCGTGGCCTGCTCCGTCTGACGGCCGTTGACGTAGAGGAATCCCCACACAGCCAGCAGCAAAAACATGAACAAATGCAGTGGCGACATTCGGCTGTTCAGGGTGAGCGTGTCGCTCGTATCCAGATCGCTGATTGTGTGCTGGTTCGAGAGACCCTCCATGATGCTCTGCAGATTGGCGCTCTGGGAGCGGATGAACTCGCAAACGCAGTCCCAGGGGCTGGACATGTCCGTCACAGATTGCTCGATTCACAGGAACGACGGTTTGATACTATGGACGGTGAGCTGCACTTGAGCCAGAGCCAGTACGCATATGTAACCGAAACGTATCGAAACAATGAGTGCAATATAGCAGTAGCGGTAGCAGTAGCAGTGGCAGTAGTAGTGCAGTGGCAGTAGTAGTGGCAGTCGTGGCAGTGGCAGTGGTGGTGGCGGTGGCGGTGGCGGTGGCAGTGGCAATTGCAGCAGCAGCAGCAGCAGTCTCCGCACCAGCAGGATGATTGGTAGCAGTAAGAAGAAGAACCGACAGAAGCAGCAATGGCAGCCAGCATCCGAAAGGAAAAGTTTTGAAAGGTTTCAAGACGAAGAAGCTTGTTGCTTGGAACAATCATCGCTTCTTCATCTTCACACCTTTCACAAGTAGAGATAGGTAGTGGCAGTAGGGAAGCAGCAATTAGCAGTCAGGACAGGACGAAGTGTGCTATTCACATTCGCATCAATAAGCTTGTTTTTGTTCACGCCATTTCCAAGTACTGAGACCTGTGACAGTAAGCATGGACAGCACTGCCCAGAGCAAACGATCCAGTAAAAGACGAGGGGGAGATGAGTCAGTCAACACGCGAGAAGACATGAATAAGCGCAGAATAAGAAGGCAGTCAAAGGACTTCGAGCCTTTGGTACTGGCATGCTGGCGGCTACTTTGAAACTGATTTGTTCGGGTGAGGTCGATCGAATGTGATACTGCCCTTGAGGCGACAGGGACCTGTGAATGAAGGTTGCAATGGTGGTCGTTCTGCCGCTGAAAAAGAGTAGTTCATAAGGAGAGAACTCTGATACTAAACGATCGTTCTACAGACGATCTATCCGACCTACGCCAGAGACAGGAGTACACTTCCTTCTGCGACAGCAGGTGCCAGCATCTGCAAGGACTTCCATGACTGTCGGCCTCATCGATCTGCAAAGATGACGAGCTTCTCCATGCGGCATCCCCGACCTGTTGTGAGGGTAGCAAGGAAAGGGAAACATCACCGACTTGCTCCTGGCTAGCGTCCACTAATGATGCCAGCTTCTCAACGCCAGAAAAAAGAAAACTTCAGAAGTGCAAATAGAAGAGGTGTTTGCCACGGCGACGAGCATCTGCCCGCTATTGCAGCGAAGGGTAGGACTACGTGTAGCAACGCGGCGAGTGGCTTGCTGCTGAGGAATCCGACACTCGCTCTGAAGCATGGCACCAAACAAGTTAACAACTCTCAGCCTAAGGTATCCACGCTCTTCCGGAGCCTAGTATCCAAAGTTGTCAAGTTGTCAATCATGCCCATTCTCTGAAGTGGGAAGAGGAGCGAAGCCAACGTAAACCCTTCACGACTGTGAAACCTGTCGGTGAAACGAAGTTAATTAGCCCAAGGCCTTAATCGGAAAGATGTCCTTCTGTGTAGCTGCTCGGGTGTGAGGCAGTTGCGGGAAAGTTGGGTACCGATTCTTAAGTAGAGAAAATTCCACGCAAGAAACGGTGAATGGCGTACAAAATGCAAGATTCGCCCCAGTTGAGCTCATGCTCCGCGCCCCTTGCATCCGAACCTCGCTGCATTTCGTGGAAGGCGAGGATTCAGAGACAAGGTCAGCACCTGCTGCAGGAACGTTTCGCCTAGGGACCACAGCGGTGTAGGCTGCACCACCCGAAAACCTGGAATGAACGGTGCCGACAGTGCGTTTCTAGAGGTTGTCAGTATTCAGTCTCAGAGCTTGTCTGAGCCAAGCCAAAAGCCTAACATCACATTAGCCTTACCGGCCTGACAGACCCAACATAAAGACCCGTTGTCCGTAGTCGGGCATTGAATGGCAGCAAGCAAGGAAGCCAAGTTGCTGCACCAACCATTCTGGCCCGGTGCTGGGCTGTTGGTTGTAGAATGGTATTTCAGGCACTTCGTGCCGGAGGCCTTGATTTGCAGGCCTGCGGAATATTCCTCCATCTGTTCCCTTGAAGTGCTCAACAGCAAGGCATGCCGCTTTTGCATCCGCATATTCGTGGGAAGCCAGGATCTCAAGAGAGCAACAAAGCCCGAAACCTCGCGCAAGTGACCCCTGCCGGTAGCTCCCCACCTTCGGACTTCGAGAAAGACTCGTGCACAGAAACGTCGCCAGCGTCGGAAGCCAAGGAGCCCCTGAGCTGCAAACCGCTGCAAAGCGTTCGGTCACAACTCGCGTCCAAGTTTTGTGTAAGGCGCACACACACACAGACACAAACACAAACACTCTCTTCTTCAACACGGCCAGAGGGGTTAGTGTCAGCTCTCTCTCTCGCTCTGTCTCTTCCTTCCTTCCTTTTGCTGGGAAGAGTTCGCGAGGCGAACCCGGGCCAAGGCCCCCCCTTCCCCATTTGTTTGGTGGAAGAGGCTTTGGGGTTTACAACGGTCGGGTTTGCAAGCTGCGGAAGGTGTGAGTTGTAGAGTGAGGCCGTTAGAGAAACCACCCCGACCCTGCACTTTATCCTGCGTCCCGGCCTCGTCACCGCGCCCACTAAGGCTAAGTCCTTAGTCCCTCAACGGCCTCTCCCCCCCTCACTCCGTACTCCTTGGTGCCCCCATCATGCAAAGCAACAAGGATTACTACTAAGGGCTGCACCTCCGGGTGGGTTGGTGAAAGACAGCGTGCAGGAATCATAGTATTGGCCCCACCCCGGTTGTCACCTAGAGTTATTTCGAGGGCGGGATCGTTTGGAAGCAAAACT
>BGNK01006852.1:0-22789 GCA_003297005.1 Symbiodinium sp. clade A Y106 | reverse complement strand
GGGTGGGTGGGTGGGTACAGCATTCCCTGTCAGTAGCTAGTCACGGCTTGGAATGGAATCTACCCCCCCCCCCTCCGCCTAGCCAAGGAACCGTCTACTAAATCTTCTCTTTGTCATTTGTGTGTCAGTGTGTGTCCTTGTACGGTTGAGGTGTGTGTTTGACTGCTCGCACCCTCTGCCTAATCCACCCGGCGCGTCTTGGGGTCTTCAGGGTGTCGCATATGATTGTGAGTGAACTGTGGGTGTGCCTCTCTTCCGGTTGACTCCCGCTTGAGGCACATACTAGGTGCCTGTGTCGTCATTGGTTACCTTCTCAAAGCGTAACTGCTCCACGCAAGGAGGGTTCTCCACGTTGATCCAGGAAGACCAATGAATATGCATGCCGAGCGGAAAGAGAAATGTGACCGGTACAGACCCGCCTCCTGAACCTGCGGCCCATCCCGCTTTGGGAGAATCAGTGCGACTTGTCTAAGCTTCAACCCTCATCGCACGCAAACAAACCCCAAACCTTCGGCCCTACACCCTGAACCCTAAACCATATACCCTGAACCCTAAACCCTAAACCCTGAACCCTGAACCCTAAACCTAAATCCTAAAACCTGATGCTGTGACTTCCCGACCGGCGCCTCAAGCCCTCCAGGAAGGCGTCAGCCTCCTGAATGGAAGGCACAATCGTCTCCTGCAGGACTGAACTAGAGTCTAGCTAGAGTAGGGTTCAAAGTTTGGGGTTTAAGGGCTTGGGGTTTAGAGTTTGGGGTTTGGGGCTTGAGGTTTAAGAATTGGGGTTCAGGCGTTTGTCTTTCAACTTGAAGAAGAAACGCGAAGAAACATGCGCGCAGACACACACACACACTTTTTGTAAGCACGTGAAAGCGTTAATGAGTGAGTGAACGAATGAATGAATCAGTGAATGGATGACAGGATGAAAGAATGAAAGAAATAACTAATTCATGGATGAACGAGCAAGTCCGTGAGTGATGAGTGAGTGAGTGAGTGAACCAGTGGGTCGGTGAGTGAGTCAGTGACTGTCTGACTGACTGACTGGCTGGCTGACTAAATGAATGAACGAACGAATGCAAGAATGAATCACGTACATATACATGTGTGGATCTATATGTATATATTATTGCGCTCGCATGTGTGCACATTTGCAACTACTCTCTACATCTACATACAATGTCTTTATAGTAACTTTATAGATGGACAGATAGGTAGATCGGTAGATAGACAGATAGATAGATAGATAGGTAGATGATTAGGTAGGTTGATAGATGGCTAGACACATGGATATCCAGATCGAGAGGCAGATAGATGGACAGACAGCTAGACAGATGGACAGACGGATAAACTAGACAGGCTAGGTCGGTTAGATAGATTAGATAGATGCATGCGTCCTTCTTGTATCTGTGTCTATCTACATCTGTGTGTTAGTATGTACGCACGTATGCGTGGACAAGGAATACAGCTACTCGTTACTAAACGCTTATTCAAGCTCTTGGAAACCGTAGGTCCTTGGCCTGAGCCCTATACAGTAGCATGCACCTTCCGGAGGACCCCTCAGTTACGGGCCTCCGTTCGTCGGAGAGCCAACAAATGTTTTGCAGGCTGTCTTTGAAGAAGGTTTGACGTACCGTGGGGAAGTATTCACTATTCACTCAAGAGTGGGCTGAGTGAGCAGTCAAAAGATTGATGAGGCGAAACATGTGAGCAGCTGGTGCTGGGATGCCTGCACTTCTTTGACGGATGCCGCAGTACAAATGAAGGCGCTCGCTGGTTCAGGATCGAGAAACATCGTTGCAGCTTGGACCCGGGCCAGTGACGTCGGGACAAGATCCTAATCCCGACATCACTTCCCGAAATCATTACAGACCAGTCTTGTTACTATTATCACTACTTAAAGGTACCATCATGACTAACACTACCTCTATTGGTGCTGTCATCAGGAATATCTAGTGCAGCCCAGGAGCAGGCCAAGGAGCTGCCGCGGCGGCCTGGATGAAGCGGACGATGCTCACCTCCGAGTTGGCTACAACACTGGCAGAGTCATGTCAAGGCACTGCGTTGAGACTTGCCGAAACCATAAGAATGGTAAATGACAAAATCTGATTCAAGCGAGAACAGCAACCGCAACGACAGTGAAAATTGAGATGACTTTGAAACATTGACAACACCACTATTGCTACTCCACCTACTACTACCTACTTCTACTACTACCACCACTACTACTACAACTACTACTACTACTTCTACTACTACTTCTACTACTACTTCTACTACTACTTCTACTACTACTACTACTACTACTACTACCACCTGGTACTAGTGCTAGTGCCAGTACTAGTACTACTACTTCTAATACTAGTCGTACTCGTAGTGCTAGTAGCACTGGCAGCGCTAGTAGTACTAGCAGCGCGAGCAGAGCTAGCAGTAGTGGTGGTGGTGGTCGTGGTGGTCATGGTGGTGCTTCGCTTCGGCAGTTGTTTCCAAAATCAGCGCCAGGCGGCCATCCCCCTGCCCAGGAAACCATGAGGATGCAGCACCATGGCCTGCGTCAGCAAAGATTAAATCCTAGGGTTCAAAGTTTGAGTTGTTTTTGCGTTTGGCTTCGGGTGGCGGGGGCTGAGTTTGGGGTTTGAATGTTGCTATTACTCGGCCGAAAGGATTCCGGCCAAGGCGTTCGAAAGTAATTGCAAGACCAGATGCACTGCCACGGGCCACCAGGAAAAGAAGATCGCCAATCTCATGCCTGACAACTGACAACGAATTTGCACGTCGCGAAGATGCCCAGAAGAAACGTTTGACAAAGACCCGTCCGGCTTGCAGGCAGTAGGTGCAAACTCGCACTGGGTCGAATGAATTCGGTATAAGGAAAGTTAATTGGCGAGGGCTAGACACTGTTCACTCTACTAAGTCGTACAGGACGAATGATCATGCTGTGAAAACTGATGTCTCATGTAGTGCCAATCGCTTGGCTGCAATAGCGTCTCTACAGTTCCTATGCGGTAGGCACACTCCGGTCGACCGTAGAAAACATAAAAAAAAAAAAAAAAACGACTCTGGTACTGCACTGTGCCACAGAAAAGGCCATGAGCGAAGACAAGCATCGGCCTAAACCCTAGACCCTCATATAGGGGCTTCGATCATTAGAACAGGGTTGTGGGCTCCTATATAATATGGTGATAATAAGGAACCCTAAGGAATAATTTTTGTAAATATTATGTAAGGCCCCGATATTAGACCCTCAACCGCAGCGCCTAAAGCCCACACCTTGAAAATTGAAATTCAATATAAGTTACCATAATAGGGATCTATAGTAGATAATATGGTTTCTGTATTATGGTAACTTAAATTAAACCCTTTAGCAAGAATATGGTTTCTTTATCATGGTAAGTTAACTAGATTCCTTGAGGCCAAGGTGCGACAAGGCTAAGAGCCGCTTTACATGTCGCATCGAAGGAATTGGTGCGTCCTGGGAAACAGAGGGTCAAAAAAAAAACATTACTTAAGGAATGTACCTGAGATTATTGAAAAAAACTCCCTTGAAGCCCGAAAGTCTTAAACCCGTAAACAGTCCTAAACCCTAAACCCTAAACCCTAAAACCCCAAGCCCTAAACCCTTCCCCTTGGGCTCACGAGTTTGTTCTAGCGAAGTTGCTCGAAGCTGGATCCCAGTGCATTCTGAAGCTCCAGAGTCGGCGTATTGGGGCAAATGTAAATGAATGGGAATAGGGATTTGGGGCATTTTGGTTGTATAATAGTTCATTGCAAAGGAACCCCACGGAATAGTATCCATCTGTATCTCCCTAGCTTCCGGGCTTCGTCGAGCTTGGTCTTGCAGACCGCAATAGTGCTGGCCAGTCTGGCCAGTAGTGAGCATGTTCAGATTTGCATTTACTGGATACGAACATCCTAAACCTTCAACCCTAAGGCCTAAACTGGAGATCCCCGCGTTGACCCCGCATCCTCTCTAAACCACGTGACGGCCCGTCCTGGAGGTGCAGAGAAAAAACCATTGTCATATCAGGCCTCTCCGGGAAGGCACTGAAGTTTGGGATTTAGGGCTTAGTCTAGGCCCAGGGAGTCAATGCTGCTTGTTGCTACGGCGATCTCAACATCCTGCTGTTGAGCCCTGAGTCTGGGATCATGATCGGAAAGAAATTAATATAGGGGTCTTCATAATCAGAACAGTGTTTGGGTGCAAAATATACTATGGCTACAGCAAGGACTACAAGCGGTATAATGTTTCTTAGTATTCCGACCCGATATTACCAAGAACCATTTCTAGGATGCCGCAAGGGTTTGCAAGAGAGAGAGAGAGAGTCCAAGAACCCAGAAGAGGACATCACAAGCATGCAGCTGCATGTATGCGCATGTACGCATACGTACACGTATAAAATCTTGACGACTCTGCGTGCATGAAGTCAGAACATATGTGCGTATGATACATAAAGACATGTATATACAAATATAATATATATGCTTTGACATACATGTGGTGAACCTCTTCAGCAGTCGTGTCCCCCGTTGTGAACACTGGTACATAGAGGGTGCCGTCATCCGACGGCCGGAAGAAAACACATGCTGCTTGGAGTTGCAATGCCCTGCCTAGTTGAAGCAAGCTTCATGTGGACCTGGTCATTGTTCTACTACGACTACAGTCCCAATCTTCGTCCTCACGCAGCAGTAGTAGACTGACGCAAATGATCCCAAGCATCGTTAGCTAACTTCCAATGTCACCTATGAGCAACCACAAGTACAAGTCCCTCGCCCTGCACACAGTGGAGCCTCTTGGCCAGTTCTTGCACACCCAGGCGCATTGCCTTGAAGACTTCCTGTGTGGGCGGAGTTCGACTTGTCTGTTTCGACCGCAAGGATTCCTGTTGCCCAGCACCAACACAAAGCTTCTGTCAATTGTTTTCGGGCTCTTCGGGGTGTTCACAATGTTGAACACAGGTTGACCGGTGCACCAGACCTGCATCTTTGAATCGTCTGCGTGCGCGCTCGTTCGTCCTCTATTCGACTTCGTAGTCGGCATGATGAAGATGAAGGAGGACGTCATCAACATCACGATCATCATCATCATCGTCACCAGCATCATGACCATTGTCATCGTCATCGTCCTCATCGCCACTACCACCACCATCATCATCGAGTCATCGCCACCATCATGAGCATCATCGTCATCATGGACATCACCACGTCACCCCCTGAACGGCATCGTCATTTTCGTCCGCGGGAGTCCATTCGGTAAAAATGCCAGTGCATAACCTTCGCAGTCTTCATAACTATAGCTGGGCTTACAATGATAGTGGTGACAGTAACAGTCATGACAAACCCCTGAGCCCAAAACCCCTAAACCCCTGAAGCCTAAACCCTAAAACCCTACCCTCTGAACCCTTAACCGTAAACCCCTAAACCCTACAAATCCCCTAAACCCCCTAAACCCTGAACCCCAAAACCCTATAAACCCCAAACCCTAAACCCCTAAACCCCTAAACCTTAAACCCGAAGGTCCCACCTCCACGAGTTGGTCTGTAAGTGGTTGGCTCCGAAGGCTGAGGTCGACTCGCACAAGGGAGGCCTCTCGAAGCTTTAATTTGGGGGTCTATGGTTTACAGATTAAAATTAGGCTGACGGGTTTAGTGTTTGGGAGTTGATGATGTGCGGCAGTGTAGTTGGGTTTCAGGTNGGGGGGGGGGGGGGCTTTGATAATTAGAATAGGGTTTAGGGTTTAGTACTACAAGGGCCTTATTCATTTCGATAGGGTTTTCGGGTTTTAAGCCTTCAGGGTTTTAGAGGGTTCTTTTTGAGGTCCTTTTTGGGTCTGCATGAAGCGTCTCCAACCCTATTGGGTAGGCAGATGGTTTTAGGCATTTTAGGGTTTAAGACTTAGAGTGTCGAAGCTTTGAGGGCTTTGGGGCTTTCAAGGCCCTGGGTCTTTGTGGGTTTTGGGGTGTTGGCTTCAGGGTTTGGGGTTTCGGGGTTAGGTTTTGGGGTTTAGGTTTTAGGGTTTCATGGCTTTGGGGCGATAAGGTTTTTGGGGCTCAGGGCGTTGCGGTTTTAGGGTTGAGGGTTTGGGGGTCAGGGTTTGAGGGATTTCAGGGCTTTTAGGGTGTTTGGGTTGAGGCGCTTGGCGATTGCTTTTTCTAAGTGCCAAGGTCTTTCTCCGCCGCTCGCTTTATCGGCCTTCGAGTTTCGGTTTGAAGCTTTTGGGGTTAAGGTGGGTTTGGGGTTTTGGGCTTTTGGGCTTGGGTTTAGGGTTTGCGGGTTTAGGGTCCAAGGGCGTTTGATGTACCAATAAAACAGTCGCTGGTGTTGACAAGCATAGAAATCACAGCACGTAGCATCAACGACAACACAGCAGCAACAGCAACAGAAACGGTAGCAGAAAAAGCGGCAGCGGCTGCAGCAGAAGCAGCAGCAGCAGCAGACGACAAGAACAACAAAACAGCAGCAGCAACAGCAGCAACAGCAGCAGCAGCAGCGACAGCAGCAGCAACAGAAACAGCAGCAACAGCAGCAACAGCAACAGCAGCAACAGCGGCAACCGCAGGGCAGCAACAAGCCACTGCAGCAGCCACAGCAGCAACAGCAACGGCAGCAACAGTAGCAACGGCAGCAACAGCAGCAGCAACAGCCGAAGCAACAGCACCACCACAACCAACAACAACGGCAACAACAGCCCCCGTTACTCTCTGCACTGCACCACTACCACTACAAAACCGGACAAAACAGCAAAAGAACAGAGAGTAATTGAGTAGTCCAAGAGGGCGTGCGAGAGTTGTTCCTGTGATGGTCTTCATGGCAGTGTAATGGTCGGCGCAATGACCATATCCTACAGCTGTATAAACTTATAAACAAAAAGGCGCACCTCCTCCATCCGGCATTGTAATGAAATGCTTGGAGTGACCTTGAAGGTGGACTGTTCTGAATTGCGGGGCGAATGTTAAGAGAAATCGTGTTATACTTTTTAACCTGTATTAATCAATCTAGAGAAGCCTTACACGCCCAAAGGCAGACAGTGCTATACCGAAGATCTGTGTCAGTGACTTTGGCTGATGCTGTGGTAAATCTACTGCGAAGTTCCCGATCATCTAAGCTAATCCAAAGGGCCTAGAACATGGTAAGAACCTGCTCAGAAAGCAAATCATACACCGAACCGCCACAAAGACTTGAGAAGGACGTGGGAAGACATGAATGTTGAATCCCCATTGCCAAAACCCTCAAGCCAAATCTTAAACTCTAAGCTCCAAACCCTAACGTGCCAACCCTAAAGACCGCATCCCCCGAAACCATACCACCAAAGGGTCCGAGGATAGCACGATCGGCTCCCACACAGGAAGAGGGGCCGATTCCGGTTTCGAATCCTCGCGATTCGTTGACAAGCTTTAAGACCTTATGATTTTGGGTTTAGGCTTCAGGGTTCAAGGTTTAAGGACTTCGGGTTTGGGTTTTGTCATGTTTCGGCTCATTGTTCCGAGGTTGGGAGGCTCGGAAGGGATCTAGGCACGTCATCATGCAGTACCGGTCACGTCACAGTCAGCGTCGAAGGACCCACGAAACCATGGTTCGAAGAACCACAAGAATTGCATTCCGAAACCCATTAATCCAGCTTGGTTCCGGCTTTGCAAATGCGGCATCTCGTATCTACTCCCGAGCCTGAAGGATCCAGGTACCTGTCCAGGCGTGTCCTGTCGACACTTAGACTTTGAGGGCTTCCCATGCGGCAACAACATTCATGATGACAACAGCAGCCTAATCGCGGTCAAGGCGTCTGCAAGGCAGCAAGACGCGGGTCAGCACCAAGGCTACTGAGTGAACTTGCCTACTACCACCACCACTCCTACTGCTACTGTCTTCTGCTATTGCTACTCTGCTGCTCCTACTACTACTACTACTACTACTACTACTACTACTACTACTACTACTACTACTAGTACTAGTGCTAGTACTAGTACTAGTACTAGTACTAGTACTAGTACTAGTACTAGTACTACTACTACAGCTCCTGCTCCTGCTCCTACTCCTACTCCTACTCCTACTCCTACTCCTCCTCCTCCTCCCCTCCTCCTCCTCCTCCTCCTCCTCCTCCTACTACTACTACTACTACTAGTACTACTACTACTGCCACCACTACTACTCCTGCTGCCACTACTACTACGACGACTACTACTACCACCACTGCTGCTACCACTGCTCCTACTACTACTTCTACTACTACTACTACTCCTACTACTACTCCTACTACTACTACTATTATTATTATTCCTCCTACTCCTGCTGTCGCTGCTGCTGCCTCCTACTCCTCCTCCTACTGCTGCTGCTGCTACAAGTACCTCTACTGCTACTCCTACTGCTGTGATTGCTTTCTAGTCTTGCTGCTGCTGTTGTTCCTCCTGCTCCTGCTGCTCCTCCTCCTCATGCCAGTTCGACAAACAATCGTAGCTTGCACCAGCAAGTCTTGCAGCGCTGAAGCTATTGCTCGAGAAGACTCACAGACGCCTGATGTAACACTGCGCCAGGTACCCAGCGGTGGCTGCTTTGGATCCTGCAGACGATGGGCTGCTGCGTCAGAATCATCGGCTGGAATTGAACAGCTGACGAATGGGGCGCACTGGGTCACTGAGCGCTGGGGCGGATATATAACCCCTCGGCCACAACATGTGGCGAGACCGGGACTCCACTCAGTTCTGTTTCCCCTGTTCCCACACAAGCAGCAATCTCCCGCGCCTGCTCTGTCAAGGGCATGTCTGCCGCAATCTTGGCACCGCCCTCCAGTGTGCAACAACCACGCTGGGCTCTTTGCAGCTTCATAGCTTCTGCACCGCACGGTATTGAAAACTGATGCTCTGCTTCCAACAAGCCAGTTGCAAGCTATGCTGGGCTTACTGGGTATAAACGTCGTCATAGCAAGGGTCGTAAGAAGAGTAGGCTGATTAACATAAAGAATATGTACTGTGCATATTATGAAACATCTGAGTGATACCTGCAGTCCCTCAGCCTTCAACTATCGGCGATCAGTGAACAGTGAGAAGCCTCCTTGATCTGCCAGCCGTGCTCACCGAAGCACATGATGATGTGCACCTCATTCCAGGGAGGACGTGTTCGTGAACGCCTACCTCTGCCAAAAAAACGGAGGGAGCTTACGCATTCATTCGGGCTACATTTTTCTTCCGGCTTGAAACTTTGCGGCGTAAGGCTGACAAAACGGCGGACTTCACCAGGCCAGGTATCTGGCGACCCTACCTCCCCTTGCCAACAAAAGGCCAGCGAACAGGCAGAAGGCAAGCTACACCTCTTCTGCCCGTGAGTTTTACTTAATTGGGGCAAAGGCCTTCATGACACTAGGCTTTCGCGTTCAGAATTTGGGGCCAACGTATGCCTCAACTTTCAGCCGAACAAGCTTCACCTTCAAATGCCGCACACAGGTGGGTTCTACTCTGACCTCAACCATGTCAACCCCAAACAAACCTAAAAACCCCAAAAGACCTTGACTTGAAAACCATGACAACCAATCAACCCCCGAAAAACCCTCAAAAACCCAAGCTTTCTTTGGAAAACCCGTTAAAGCCCTCACAGCCCCACTGCCCTGGCGCACCTTGCTCAACTGCTGCGGGGGCATTCTGGTCATCTGCCATGTATGACCCTCGGACTGTGGTGTGAAGGTGAGCACCTTGGATTCTTGGACTATTGGGGCCTTGCTTTAAGGTCTCTACGGTGGTTAAAACGGTTAAAACTTGTTGAACGTCGGGATTCGGGCTTCGGGATCCCTGCACATCAAGGCTCCAAAATGCAGAAATTGCCGCCAAGCGTCCTGGCCACCAGTCTGGTGGATCAAATAAAGGGTCGCCATGCTAATTGCGAAGCGTGGACAAGCTCGTTCGATGCTACTTTGGAGGTCACTGACTGACAGCATGCGTTTACGCGATTCGTCCCATGACTAGCATGAATGATTTTGCCCTGCCAAAAGCTGCTGTACCAGCCCTGCTGTAGCAACACGTGCTTGTGGCGGAAGCATATAGCAAAATACAAATGATTTTCTATGATAACCCGTCATGGAAAACATACTAACAGCAAAATAAGATCAACAAGACTAACAGCTCACGAACAAGACCACTCACACTGACTGCAACCTTAGTTGTGACGGTGTTTGCAGGACGTTGACTTCCGCCAAAGAACGGCCGGATAACTCGAGCTTGAGTTGGCGGGTGTTCAGTGGAACACGTCTCTGCGTCAGTGGCAGGAATCATGGTTTCGTTGATATTCCGGGTTCATTGTTCAGGGGTCCTGAAGATTTGGGGGGATCTACACTTGGGTATCCCATTTTGGGTTTATTTAGCACTTCGCGTTCACAGTTGATGGTAGGTGGCAGGGAATATGGGTTTTGCAGCTAAGCTCTGGGATCTGCTCCCGTGTGGCAAAGCTTTCGGATGAAGGTGTGAGTGTTCAGCTATCCTAGGTCCTAAATAAGTGCCAGCTTGTCGAAGGAATACCATGAGAAAGGCTGAGTTGCAGACTTCGATACTGCAGCTAGCATTCATGGCTCTAGCTCCTGACACAACAATATGCGACTAGGTACCCGCAAACACAAACATAGGCGCACGCAACACGCACATCTTTACATACACACGTCCACAACAGAAATGCGCACCTACTAGTACCCGTTCTCATGAACGCGCACACGCATGCTGGCATGTATGCGCGTGCATGAAAACATACATGCATACATACTTACATACATACATACATACCTACATACGTACATACATACGTCTATACATGTATATATATATATCATATACTCATACGTACGCGTACATCTTTTTGTGATTTACATATGTATACTTACTAAACAGACGCGTGCACTGAAATAAAACACAGAGAGAGCCCTGTGCTGAGAGAGACACAAACAGGCAGTCACGCAACTTCAGCTTTGGGACCGCAGGTCCGATCCGCAGAAGGTGACTTAAAGGGCTTCATTTGGGGGCTTGGGGTTAAGGGTTTTAATCTTTACCTTAAGGCATGTAAGTTTTGATAGTTTTGGACCTCTACAACAATTGAGAATCCTGAGCAGATATGCCACGTGTATTAGGTGTGGAAACGTCCGCAACATACTCAGATCCCAACATCTCTAAAGTTCTCGGTTCCACCCCAAAGTTCGAACTGCACCAGTACCGATTGAGCTCCCCGATATTACCCAAACCTCCGGAAAACCACGAAAGACCCTGAGCTATCTAAGCCAGCACACGGAGGCGGCTGTGCTGGGAGCATTGGGTACGTAGGCGGAGGTGGTGGCCTCGGCTTGCTTTACAGATTAGGCTTTAGGGTTTTGGACCGCGGTGCAAAGTTTCGGGCTTTAGCTGAGTTTAAGGTTTGCGATGTTGGGGCTTTGGGGTTTAGGATTACGGGTCAGGATTTCTTCCAAGACCGACCTCTCGTCTCATCTGGAGTTCATGACTGAGTTCTTGAAGCCAATCATACACGGGAAGCAAGTAGGTCGTATTGCTACTATCACGGTTGCTTTTGTTAATATGATTGTTGGAGTTATGGCTAGTGTCATATCTGTTAAACTATTGCGTAAGTTGTGATGTTTTTTGTCGTTAGGGGTGTTCTCTGTAGCATTCCTGTAACCCTTGCCACCAGTAGCATTTTTACAACATGTCAGACTTGTAGTACTGCTAAGACAGGTATTGCTGCTATCCTTGAATAAACGAACTAACACAATTTAGTATGGTTGTCTTCGTCGGCATTAACTACGACTTTTCCTTCTTGCTATCCATGTATATAATATACGTACGTACCTATACATGCGTACATACACACCTACATGCATAACTACATACATACATACATGCATACATACATACAAACAAACATACATGCATACATGCATACGTACATACATACGGACATATATACAGAAGACATACATATATATATATGGTAGGCCCCCCCCATGTACCTACCCTTTTTTGCGTTTTCTTGTGGCCGAAAACTGTCCGCTGCGTTTTGGCTGTTTTATTTCGTTCGCGAAACCAAAGCAACACACTGCAATCAAGGACGATAGCCCAAAACCAAAAAAACAAAACCAAANGCCGAAAACTGTCCGCTGCGTTTTGGCTGTTTTATTTCGTTCGCGAAACCAAAGCAACACACTGCAATCAAGGACGATAGCCCAAAACCAAAAAAACAAAACCAAAAAAAACAAAAAAAACAAATCCAAAAAAAACAAAAAAAAAACAAAACCAAAAAAAACAAAAAAAACAAAACCAAAAAAACAAAAAAAAACAAAAACACCATTATTTCAGAACTCTCTCCCATTTGTGTATATTTCTAAGGCTATTCTGGAAGAGTAGTGAAATAATGTTTTTTTTTGTTTTTTTGGTTTTGCTTTTTTTGGCTTTGTTTTTTTGGTTTTTTGGGTTTTGTTTTTTTTGTTTTTTTTGGTTTTGGTTTTTTTGGTTTCCGACGACGACCGTATCAATTGCGACGACGCTTTGAGGCGCATTGGCTACCTAATGGACAGTTGAATGAACCGCTGCGCGTTCCGTNNNNGATGGAAGTCTTACTTTTGATGAGGCTTGTGGTCAGATCAATTGCATGAAACTTGGCAAGGATGGAAATCTCGCCGAGGCGTGTGCACAAGTACTATTCCTACAATTAGTATTATTATTGCCACTACTACTACTACTACTACCATGTATACTATGGCTAGTGCTACTTGCTCCTAAATTATATACACCTCTTATCTAATTCTATTACTCTTACTATTGATGTTATTTAAAAATAGTAGTTGTGTTAGTCATTGTTAGATTAGTATTAAATTACTACTAANAATTACTACTAATACAAATACTATGAGTAGTCATACTTCAAGTTACATTTAGGTTGCTGAAGGTACTATTAGTACTCATAATAGTAGTCGTCGTAGTAGTAGTAATAATAATAGTAGTAATAAAGGTATTGAATATAGATATGGCAGTTTAATAAGTAATACAAGTTAGTTAAACGTTAAACTATTAAAAAATAACAATAGTAGTACTAGTACGTAGTATTAGTAACATTAGTAGTAGTAATAGTGGTGACAGTAGAAATAACAACAGTAAAAACAACTATTTGAAGCTTGAAAATGGAAGTAACCCTGCATAATTAGAAGAAGTACTATAGTGGTATAATCAAGTAATAAAATCAATATATATATATATATAAGCAAACAAATTTTTTCTAGTAGTACTAGTAGTAGTAATAAGTAGTGAAAAAGTAAGTATGATATAAAGTATATATTGTAGTAGCAGTAGTAGTAGTGGTAGTAAATGATATAATTTGTCTAGTAGTTAGTTGCTGACTGTTAGTAGTAGTAGTAGTAGTAGTAGTAGTAGTATGAGTATGAGTATGAGTATGAGTATGAGTATGAGTATGAGTATGAGTATGAGTATTAGTATTAGTAGTAGCATTAGTATTAGTATTAGTAGTAGTAGTAGTAGTCGTAGTAGTAGTAATATGAGTTAGTGGATAATAAACATAGTGTGATATCAAACGTAGAAGGCAATGAGTACGTGTGAATACTATACGAAAAAAGTGTAGAATTGAAGGAAATAGTGTACTTAATAGATACTAATACTATTTGGTTAGAGATATTTAGAGTTTATTTAAATAACATTTATACATCATTTTATACTCAAATTCACATGCGAANTTGGTTAGAGATATTTAGAGTTTATTTAAATAACATTTATACATCATTTTATACTCAAATTCACATGCGAAATTTAAGTTCTTCATTACATCACTATCTCTGTGTCCATCACACTCATCTCTACAAATTGCTAATACTACTACTAATAATAATAAGAGTATTAAGACTATTTCAACTACTTTGGCTAGTATTACTAACTAAACCAGTCAAATGATCTACGAATTCTACTAAGTATCCGCTGTGTTGATGTTTTGAAAGTTGTAAAACAGCAAAAACGCAGCGGATGGATTTCGGCTTTAAACNTAAGTATCCGCTGTGTTGATGTTTTGAAAGTTGTAAAACAGCAAAAACGCAGCGGATGGATTTCGGCTTTAAACCATAACAAATACTTATCATACATAGTGCCCCTCCCCATCAAAGTTTTTGCGTATATAGCAATATGTTCAACAAAACAGACCAGAATTAGTAGGTACATGGGCCTAGCATATATATATATACATATATATGTAAAAGTACACACGGCAATGAGCATCTGCATGACTATATCTACTTCTGTCAACCTTTCCATTGTAGTTGTCAGCATTCTCACTGGTAGTGTCAATCCTCTTTAGTGCATCCAACAGATTTGTTGCGCCTACTGCCATGAACATGTTCCTTTTTGGTAAGGGCGTTTTCTGGCTGAGAGCGGTGGATGTTGATATTCGAGACCACCCTTTTAACCCTATTTATAGTATCCGTCCCTTTTAAGCCGATCATTGTCATCTCAGCCTAAATCTCAGCAACTCTTGAGCCAGAGTTTATCCACGCCGCGACACTTGGGACGAATTCGATAATGTACGGGCTTTCTTTTTGCAATAGAGTTCGGGAGTATATTGTAGTACAACTATAATAAGGAATCCTACAGAATAATATAGATCATTATTCAGCCCCCTATGTTACCTGCGAAGACTGAACTCCTGAAGCCATAGACGGCAAAGATTTCCATGCCTTTCACGGAAAGCAGAAATGGAAGCACTGCTGCAGAAACTCTCTAAACCTACAAGGATCCCAAAAAAAAAAGAGCCTTTGGCATTTAGCCTTCATGTCGCTATATTGTCATATATCTCCAAAGTATAGTCCTTGCATACTTATACTAGGGCCTACAGAGACGAGAGACCCTCCCGGCAGGGTCTGCGCGAAGATCGAGCCTGAGAAAAGTGCACAGAGGCAGGCACAGGCACGGTTTGTATAAGGCTTAGGGGTTTAGGGCTTAGAGTTCAGGGTTGGGGTAAGTTTCTGTTTGGGTTTGCCTTCCATTTCCAAGCAAAGTCGTCGGACTTCGGAGCTCGGAAGTTTAAGCAGCACACGCGAAGACGCCATCATGGAGGGGCCTTCATAGTTGGAGTAGGGTTTGGGAGTATGTCATGCTAGAACTTTAATCCTATACTCGGAACCCCAAGAAATAGTTTGCTTGATTATTCAGGCGTCTTTATTATTCAAGTAGCCGCCTCCATCTCACTTCCAAGCCCTAAACCTTGAAGACGCCTCAACCCGAAGCCCTTGACCTGAAAGCTCCAGGCCCTAAGCCATGTTTAGGGTTTACGGCTTCGGGAAGAAACTGAGAACCGTAGCACCGACATCGATCGTGCTTGAGCTCCGCACTGAGGGCATGCGGAAGGCTGGATGCACAGTTGCAGGTGCACCTGACACTGGCGTCATTAGACTTTAGAGGGATGAAGATTGGGGGATTTCGGGTTTAGGAGGTGTTGGGGATTAGGGCCTAGAGGTTTGGGGTTTTAGGGTCCAGGGGCTTCGGGATTTAGTTTACGAGCTTTGGATATGGTTGCCACATAAGTGAACACAGAAGCTGAGAGGTTCGGGAGTCCGGGCTTGCGGATTTCTTCGACGCTAAACCCTGGACCCTATGAACCTTAAACCCTGAACCCTACCTAAACCCTAAACCCTAAACCCTATGAACCTTAAACCCTGAACCCTAAACCCTATGAGCCCTAAACCCTAAACCCTAAACCCTATGAACCCTAAACCCTATGAACCCTAAACCCTAACCCTAAACCCTATGAACCCTAAACCCTATGAACCCTAAACCCTGAACCCTAAACCCTATGAACCCTAAACCCAAAGCACACCGCACGTTTCAGGCCCTCAGCTCTTGGCGGCTCTGGCCCTGGAGGGCACTCCAAGCGGCCCTTTCTCGACCTTTCTCTTTCTTTTAAGCAGCGGTTTTTAGGGCTTTTGGGGCGTAGGGTTTAGGGCTTACAGGGTTTATAGGGTTTATGAGTTTATAGGGTTTGTAGGGTTTAGGGTTTAGGGCTTGTAGGGTTTAGGGCTTAGGGGAGCGTTGTGTGATTTCTTCTTCGGGTGGGAGAAGGGATTCGTTTTCTTATGTTGAAGGTGGGGTGGGGGGCTGGCTCGGGTTGTGTGGCTCGCGGGAGTGCCAAGATGCGTCATGTGTATTGTTGCGGTCATAATTGCAGCAGAAGCCATCATAAGGACAACACATGATAGGCTGAGCATAGTTAATTGTCAGAAGAGAGAACAGCAGCAATCCAAACACTGTCGGAATCGTTCTCGTGCCAGTACCACTAGCGAAATGAGAAAAAGAGTCCTCGTCGCCCTCCCATCCCCTACCTTACAGCTATGGTCAGCCGATCCATGTCGCAATAGATCCAGGCTTTAAGGTCGAAGGAAGTTTGAGGATATGGTGCTTGATGATACAACGGTTCCACAACATGCGTCCGGACGGAAATTAGCGAGGCATCCGAGCTGCAGCGATCCGACAGGACTTCTTTGACCCGACATGTTTAGGTATTGGGGCGATCCAGCAGTTTTGCAGCTTTAGGTAAATGACGTGAGCCAAGGCTTTCGGCCGGAGTTTAGGGTGCCGGTCCAGATAGGCTGCAAGTCAGGCACACAGTCGTCATCGTCACCGAGTTGGAGTTTAGGGCTTATAGGGTTTATAGGGTTTATGAGTTTATAGGGTTTGTAGGGTTTGTAGGGTTTGTAGGGTTTAGGGTTTAGGGCTTATAGGGTTCGTAGGGTTCGGCTCAGATCGTTTCGCCGGGCTGGCCCTCTGGTTTGGCTGCAGGTTCCCACTTGAGTAGTGACGCCGGCTCAGTTCGGCTCCACCTGAAGCTTCTGACATTGACACACGGAGATAGTCCCTACATAATGATACAATAAACCCCGAAAAACCCATTCTGATCAATAATTATGAAGTCGCCGCACCTAATATCACAAATTTCCATTGCCCGAAATCCAAGCGCATGGCTTTCGGATCTTGGTGGCCTTCAGCTGCAAAGCTCCACGGAGTTTCACCAAATACAATGCGGGGGCCTTAATCATAATATGACTACATAAGGTCAATACTGACTACTCGGACCCGAGATGACCCGAGAAACCGCGATAGGTTTCGTACACTGCACTTTAGCCAGAGCTCTTGCTGACTCCTGCTTTTGCACAACAGCACTGCGGCATCGCCTACGACATCCATGATTTTGGGGGGAAGTGATGAAAACACAAAACCCGGCAGCAAGTGCCTAGAGAAAACACTGCTGGCATCTTCCCAACAACACATGCCTCCATGCTGAAAGCAAGGATTCTTCCTTGTCTCGCTTCTGGCTCCCAGACATACATGACATGCGAGGCATGGCGTTGAAAAGTCAAACGCGCATCAGCTCTCTATCCTAGCTTCAACAGCCGCGGCCTCTGCAATCAACAATGCCACCGCCAGGAACGACAGCGGTCCTTGCGAGAACTCCGAACCACGAAACCCAAGAACCTTGAGACACCTGTTCCGTCAGGCCAAGCACAGCTTCATGCTCTTCGTACCGCAGCTTCGTTGGGCCGTAGATTTCAAGGAGCTTCAAAACTTTTGCCTTGAGCTTGGAGATTGATTCTAAAGTGCAGCCGGAGTCCTCGAGATGAAGCGCAGATGCAAGCTTTACTGGAGATCTACAAGTCCGCCTCCCTACGCCTTAAGTGCAAGAGCAACAACAAAACATGCGCATCCTTAACCGCCTTGTCACTGAAGCTCGCAAGCTGCTACAAAAGTCTACCCCGTCCAAAATCCTACTAAAGCACGCTGAACCCTAAGCCTTACAGTAAAACCGACGCCTCGACCCCTCTCCCTCCCATCGACCCTAACTTAAAGTCTTCCCGCGCCTAAACCCAACTTCCTGAACCCCTAATCCAACCCCGAAACCGCACATCCCCAAAAATCCCAAACCCCCCAAACCCCGAAGCCTAAACCCCTAACCCTGAACCTGATCCGTGGCTGGGGTCCCCGGCTTGCGGTCAACTTCATTTCGAGCTTTGGGCGAGTCTCCGCCGCCCGGGGCAGGGGCGACGTTACGACGACTCTGAGCCCGCGCTGCGGTGTCTCACGCTTCAAGGGTTTAAAGCTTTAGGGTTAAGAGTTTAGGCCGTTTGAAGGGTTTATGACGCTTTACGGCTTAAGGGGAAAATTAAGATTCATTTGATTTAAGGTTTCGGGGTTATGGATCTTTGGGCTTCGGGTTTGAAGGTTTGCTTTTGTTGAACCCATTTTCTCCCTAATCCACTCTCGCGCGTAGGCCGGATGGCCAGGTGTGACAGGCCAGCACACGATACATGCCAGCTATCAGCACCCAAAACAAATAAGGCAAGCCTTTTACCCCTTTAGTGGAGCTCGCAGCGGCAAAGACGACAGTCATCACGACAACGATCCCAGCGCGTGCACCCTACGTGGATGAAGCTGGCTCCCTGAGCATAAACGTCAGAATCCATCGGCTTGTGTCCGCTGTTTCCCCGTGCTTCCGGGCTCCAGCTTTGCATACTTCCTGGCTTCTGAGTCGCCACTTCATTTCGTGATGACAGCTGAGTCACCTAAGCCGCTGTTGACTGTGACCCTTCGTTAAGTTAAACGTTGAACGTTCCAAGTTGAGCTTCTACGCGGCACTTGACAAACAACTAAAGCAAAACAAACACAAAACCAGGCAGGAAACTTGCACAACGGCGTCCAGGTCGATGAATTTCACCGTGATGCTTTCGTCAGATGTCTGCACTTTCAGGATGTTGAACTCAATGATATCGTTGTGAGCAATCAAATGGCTGTGGAGATTTGCAAGTATCTCTGAGCGCTTGGCGAAACTTGTTCACACTGTTGTCGTCACTCGTTGCCCTTTTCTGCACAGTTGGGTCTAGGATCTCTACAAGCATCACGAAGGGCTCGCTGCCCCGTGTGATGTGTGCAAGAATTCTCACAATTCCGGGACAGTGCGTGGAGCCTCTCCGCTTTTAGGCGGATCGCTTTCTTGTCCCGCTGCTCTTGGCCGGGCTCAAGGTGAGTGTTTTCCTTTTTAACACTTTCGCCGCGACAGCCACACCGCGCCAAATAGCTTTGACGACAGAAGCAAAGCATCCTTGGCCAACCGTCTCGCCGTCGGTGAACTCGATCAGTGCCTCATCTACTGATGGCAGCGCACATGAAGCCTTCTCGCTTGGTGACAGCTGGGCCCCACAGGATTTGCCCACCCTACAGACCTTTCGCTTGCTGGCCATCAGCAAAGTTGGTCCTGGATGGACTGTAGATTCCGTCGCCAAAGTCGGAGCAGGATGTTGCGCCGACTTCGTGACATGTGCGACCGGCCGTGGTGGCCCGAACCTGAAGCTTGGCCCTGATGACGGTACTTTTTGGCGGTAAGCCTCTGGGCCAGCTACAGCATTGGTGCTGGACCATGGGCAACGTGGAGATCGGGACCTTGCCACACGAAACGATTAGATGGTCACGCTGGGCCAAGATTGGCTCGTAGCGATCGTAGCGTCACTTCCTAACTGCACACCTGCCAAGAATGGGATGTCAGGAGGGAGCCAACTGGGTTTTGAACGTGCAAGTACACAGCATGTGAAGCCTACTACGAGGCAACCTCGGGAAACAGCATGTCGAATCCTGAAAAGCAGAGCTTTGCAAATGCTGGTGTTGACGAGGCAAGTCGTTGATTCCATCCATCCATGTTCTGGTTGTTTGGGCTTAGGATTTCAACTGCATAACACTCAGTTCTACTCGCAGTAGGGGGACAGGCCGGTGAAAGAGCGGTGGCGATTTGCACATTCCTACGTGTTCGAAGCACAATGGAAGTCGACACTCAGCAGGGGCATGCAGATTGGGGCCTTAGGCACCTTGCACGCGAGATGAGGCCTACCTGCACGTGAGAGGGCAAATCTCAGACAACCATCAACCACCCCGAACCTCACTCAAAAGCCAAACGTGACAACGCAGCCCTGAGTGCAGCAAGTCTGACTGTTTTCGCACGGCTTCTCCGATGCCTTTCCGCGCGTCTGAGAGTGCTTCGGCCTGCATGGCGGAAGTGAAGCCAAATCTTCCGACTTGGGGCTTGTTGTGGTGGGTTCAGGCTTCTGGCTGTAATCACCTTTTCTCCAACACATCTTGTTCATGCGCCAGTGGGTCGGAGACTCTGTTTGCTCTACATGCGGTTGTTCAGGCTGAATGTTCTTCAGTTCTGGTTGAATTCCACGGTTGTGTAACTTCGTACAGAATTGTGTGATGTCAGTGCTGCCGTAGTTTCTGCTGTGAGGCATTGCATGATTGCTCGTGTCATACAAAGCGAGGGAACCCAATTATCGTATCACTGCCAGTGAACAGTCTTGAAGAAGAGTCTCGCCAGCAGATGCGCTGCCCTGACGGCCACGAACGTGCTAGGGCTTGGAGTTAGCAGGACTGACAGCGACGAGCCTTGCAAGGGAAAACCACAACAACCTACCCTCTGACCCGTTCTATAGTTGAGGATGAGGCTTTGCACCTGGTAGCAGAGCAGCCTCTGAATTTCTCCAAAAAACGCCGCTCTAAGCTGGCTTCCCCATGCAGGCCCAGCATGCACTTTTCCGTCGATGCGAGCAGCAAAGACCGAAGCCGTCCCTTGACTTCCTTCTGGAGCTTCCTGACCTGCCGGACGGGTTTAGGGTTTAAGGGCTTAGGGTTCAAGGGTTCAGGGTTTCAAGGTTTTGGGGTTAACGGTTTAGGGTTTAAGGGTTTCGCTTTACCGGATGAACTTATTGAATTTGAACTTCTTAGCCGGGCAGAGGAATACCAAGACAATCAAAAATCTTTAAGCCTTAAACCCCTGAAGAGTACCAAAAATCCTTAAGCCCCTTACCTTAAACCTTGCACAAGGAATCCTAACCTGATTTCGTAGCCTGAGCATCCCGAGTCCTAAACCCTATACCGTACATCTCCAAATCTTTCCTTGGCAAACCCTAAACGCTCTGAACCCAAGATCCGTCTGAGTTTGTCAGCGAAGCGGAACTCCCTCCAACCTCCACACGACCATCCTCGGAGAGTAATGAGACATTGACGTGGCCTGCCAGGGCTGACAAGGTTGCTTTCCAAGCCATGACTGCACATCACCTGCCTATGTGCGCGTGTGTATACATATATACATACATACATACATACATACATACATACATACATACATAAGCAGACTTGTGCATGGGTGTACTAGTTTATCGATGTTGGCATGAGGCTGGGAGTTGCAGAGCAGATGCTGGTGGAATTTTCACTTAGGCCAGGCACATTGCAAACTACAAACCCCGAAGCGACCACACTTCTTCCAATCTAACTAACGGCCGAGCAATCCCAGCACCCCAATGAACAATACCTAAAAACAACATCAGTACTGAATCGATTCTTGTTTGAGCCCTCTATAGGATCCTTCGCCAAGGAACCTTGGCGAAGGAGCGTCCGAAGCTCCCGCTGCCTCACTCTGCTTCACACAAGGCCAACGAAGCCTAAGGCCTAAAGGGCATGACAGAAGATTATGACGCTGGCGATGGTGATCAAAGCGATGACGATGGTGATGACGATAGCGTTGATGGTCATGATCGTGATGAAGAGGGTCGTAGGTGTTTCGACCAGAGCGTATAAGCACGACGAACACACGAGAGCGACAGTTGTCCCATTCATGACATCTTCGCAAAGACGATACCGAGGTTGCCATAAGTTCCAGAAACCTCATCTCACGAGTCAAAGTAATTATCGGAACCGTAGCAATCAGCACAAGCATAGCAGCCATCTTAAGCGAGCAAACAGACTGGCAACAAAGTGCCAAGATGTCAGGCACAAAAGGCGATGTGCGGTAGAGCAGGATGCTGCTGAAGTGGCTAATGATGTTGAAAGTAGAAGAAGGTCGAACGTTGTGATACATTAATGAGCCCTTTTGCTGTGCACGCCACCAAATAGAACGAAGGAAAGATCGGCGTGTTCTCACAGCACGACTGCTCCCTGGTGATGGTGAGGAAGGGCAGCGATGAAGCACCGGCTCATCGGTCAAAAGACAGGCAGGGCATAGTGGCATAGTGCCATGTATACCGATACTCACACAACACATTTGTCTTTTCAAATGCTTTGTTACTGGTACAGTGGCCCAGTAACATATTGGTATATCAGTATCATGCTATATTATGCAATCAAGGAGCCGGGTTCCGAAGTCCAGCGGTTCCTACACGCGAAGAGCGAGCGCGAGAGATGGAGAGAGAGAGAGACAGACAGAGAGAGTGTGTGTGCGTGGCTGTCTGTATGTCTGTATGTCTGTGTGCTTGTATGTCTGTATCTCTGTCTGTCTGTCTCTCTGTCTCTCTGTCTCTCTGTCTCTCTGTCTCTCTGTCTCTCTGTCTCTCTGTCTCTCTGTCTCTCTGTCTCTCTGTCTCTCTGTCTCTCTGTCTCTCTGTCTCTCTGTCTCTCTGTCTCTCTGTCTCTCTGTCTCTCTGTCTCTCTGTCTCTCTGTCTCTGTCTGTCTGTCTGTCTGTCTGTCTGCCTGCCTGTCTGTCTGTCTGTCTGTCTGTCTGTCTCTCTCTGTCGGTCGGTCGGTCGGTCGGTCGGTCGGTCTGTATGTATGTATGTACGTACATACATGCATACATACACATATACATATACATATACATATACATATACATAGGGTGCAGTTTTTTTTTGCTCCCTTTTTTTTTTTTGCTCCCTTTTTTTTTTCTCTCTCTTCGGGGTCTGAGGGGGGAGACAGCAAACTTGGCTGCAGCCGCATGTACACAGCGCGGCTGGCACGCCCCTTCATATGAGAC
>BGNK01006851.1:3730-15062 GCA_003297005.1 Symbiodinium sp. clade A Y106 | reverse complement strand
TCCATGCGACCGCGGAGGTCGTGCCGTGCCTAAGTCTTGGCTCCTGAAAGGGGCCCCTAACTCGAGAGTATCGGCCAGGGGCACAAGCGATTGAAGCTCACATGCTGGCACAAGCTGCACCAGACCCTAAACAAAGATGAGCTTTCAATCGGTTGAAAATCGCAAATGCTTGGTCACACGACCCACTGCAGACTGACCTTTCTGTTTGCTCCGCTTAGCGGACGTAAAGGTTGGGTCGAAAGCTATACTCCACAGCCATGTCTTTAAGAAGGTTATCAACCCAACTCTACTCTCAGCTTTCTTCTTCGTCATAGCATCTGCCAGGTCGTAGTCGGAAGCGACCCAGCGAAGATCACATCCTGAACGCTTCATGTTGTCTCGAAGCTGAAAGGCCTGCAGGGCTGCTCGCATGTTGCTCAGCCCAAGCAACGGTGATTCGTTGCGCTCCACAGCATCGTAGCCACCTCGGGAGTCGGTGCACAGAATGCCCTTGATCATGAGGACTTGATTTTCTGCCTCCGTGACCATGTCATCTCGAAGACGTCGGGGAACTCCTCGACCATGAAGCTCCGTCCACAGAAGTCGGATGCGGAAGTTCTGATCCTCCGCCTCAAGGATTGCTTGTACTTCAGCATCATTGCTTCCAATCGCCTTGCGCTTGAGCTTCCAGGTCCGCCATGAAATCAAGCACATAGGACAGACCTTGCCCTGCACTGACTCTGGCCCTGTTGCCAGAGTGAGGAGTCCTCCTGTAGAGTCCCCCTTATCTCGATTCGCATGGGCCTGGTCTCCCATGGACACAAACACCACTTCGGACCAATGTTTCGCAGTCCGCAGCTTGAAAAACTCGAGCTTGTAGCTTTCAGACCGTACTTCACCAATGGCTTGCTGGATCTCTCGAGCAGTCTGAAGTTGAGCTTTGGTGACAAGCTCTGTCAACAGCAAGTTGCATCTGCTGCAGAGTTGTGGCTGCGTCTGCACGGCTAACCATTGCAGGGCTCCAAGAGCCGTGCGGCAAGCAGCAATCTCTTGCTTGCTCGTGGCTCCATCTGCTGACAGGCGCTCGGGGTTGATGTCAACGTCCATGAGTCCATCGATGTAGTAGTCCTGATCCACGACGATCTTCATGTGACCGTGGCTGTCCACAATTGAGCTCACATCTGTTCCTGCATGTCGATAGTTTTTTGTCTTCGACATACCCCACTTGTACGCCTTGTTGATCTTCTCCTTGATGGCCTGCCACTCTGCGCTGTTGATGTCACCAATCCGGTGGAAGTCATCCACGTGTCCACCCATTGCACCAATCGTGCGTGGAAGCTTGCCATCAAACTCTATCTTGGATAGCCATATCCACAGACAGCGCTCACCGGCAATGGGGATGGCGCCAAGCTCCGTCAGGGTCTTGTTCAAATCCAACCACAGTCCTCTGGGAGCCGCCGTGCTGCCGTAGATGTTTCTGAGTATTCGTAGAATGCCATCTTCATCAACATCAAGCGCATCCCGGAGTTCCTCCACCCCTGTCGTCCATAGCCTGGCATCCGCCTCCGTAGGCATGGTCTGGAGGAATGCCGTGGCCAGGTCCAGTCCTTCCAGTTCCCAACCATGTTGGGTCGCCATCAAATACAGCAGATTTCTTCCTAGCATCGACTGAACAGGACTGGCTGTCTTGAAGGTGGGATCAAGGAGACTTGGGTGTTGAAACCCAAGTAAGACGATTCTGGCCTTTGCCTTGCGTAGGCCTTGTTTGTCATGTACAGTGGTGTCGGGATTCTCCTTGACATCCTGGAGAGCGGCTTCCCTGTCCTCGGGTGGCACCAACTTCCAGGTAAGAACCCATCTGGCTCTTACAATCCTCTGTGAATCATATGCTTCCCGAACTTCTTGGTTGTCTAAGCACTTGCGGACCGCCTCGTTCTTGATGAAGGACTCCACCTCCTTGGCCTTTGCTCTCGTGAAGAGAGCTCTTTCTTGCGCAGACAGCCTCGTCAGGCTGACCTCTGAATCTCTCATTTTGCGAACCATATAGGCAACTGGATTTCTTTCAAGGGCCTTTCTCTGTCGGTTGGACCACTTCGTTGGCATGTCGATCTCCAGCTTCAAGAACTCGTTCGTCTCCTCCATGGCCGCGTGAATGTTCATGTACTGATCCTGGAGCTTTTGCTCATACTCAAGCTCCTGAATCCAATTGATGTCATAGTCCACCACGTTGCCGTCATCATCAAGTCGCGCCCGCTTCATTTCCGGTTCGTTGTACTCATTAACATCCAAGGGTAGACCTTGCGCCTGATTCACAACCGTAGAAGTTGAAGAGGTTGGTTCACCACCAGGTACAGGTTCCTCCACTGGTTCCCGTTGCAATCGCTCCTGTACAGGTTGCGTCTCGTAGTCGCCAGGGCGGTAGGTTGTCTTTTGACGTACTCTTCGTTGTGGAACCACCGTTGTTGTAGCATCAGGTGTTTCAGGGAGGTCTGGTAGCTCTTTCTCGTCTTCGTCAGGCTCCTGTCCAAGTAGATCAGTGTATTCTCGGCGGGGTAGAACATCCGCCAAGGATCTCAACTGAGTGAAGTCTTCCGGGACACTGATCTCATGATGAAATCTTTCAGTTTCAGTCACTGGTCGAACAGAATGGACGGAACATCTGAGAAGCTGGCTGCCAATAAGTACCCACACCACGTGTACTCGTTCCTCACCAGGTCGTTGATGAGGTAGAGCCTCTTGAAAGAGTACTCTTCCAGGACCAATCCAGTGAGGCCGTCCTGACTTCTTGTATCCTCCGCGAGGTCCAGAGTGTTGTTCTTTGGGCCACACCTTTCTCCAGACCTTCACAAGATCTAGAGGTGAAAATTGTCGCAGAGGTTGCCGGACAACGGTGTTGTTGAGTTTTGTCAGAACTCGCCTGGCCTTGCTAGTTCGGGCAATCTCCTCTGCTCGTTGTCGGCATACAACCAATCTTGCAAAGTCGCTCCTGGGCTCCACAAGCTCCATCGCATAACGATCTTCATCAGTAGGTTGGTGAGACGCTCCAAATGCCCATTGATGTGCTGAAAATCCAGCTGTAAACTCAGTGGCATTCAGTGCCGACACGGACATGTGTAGCGTCACAAACAAGTTCACGTCCATGGCCTCCAGGTAGATCGCGGAGGCGGTGTGTTTCACATCTTGAACAGCCGATTCGATGATGCCATTCGCCCATGGCTCCTTCTCGGCCACATAGTGCACCAGAACCTGCAGGTCTGAAAGAAAGTCACTGACCTGCTCCGACATGAAGCTTTTTGCAGAGTCCAGTATCACCACCCGAGGTCGGGGGAAGACACAAAGCCAGCGCTCGGACATGGCATGAATGAAATCATTTCCAGACTCGGCACGCATTTCCAAGAAATCGCAGAGGTAGAGTGGATGTAGTACTCGCAATTTCGTGGCCACATCCATGAACAGGAGAAACTTGACCTTCTTCCGTTTTCCTGGCGGAATCCATTCGGCAGAGTCGACTGCCACTGCCTCCCAAGCTCGAAATTGATTGTGAGTGCTTGCTGGTGGAATTTGTCCAGAGCTCATACCACCTGGTCGTAGACTCTCACAGCTGGGACAGTAGTGGTTTCGTGCCACTTCTACCTTCCACTCAGGATGGCCCGCATCCTTGACGATCCTGGCTAAGTTTCTGTTTGTCGGGTGACCAGCTGATTTGTGAAATTTGGCTACTTGTGCCTGCCACCTCTGGTACTCGTGCTTGTCCACCCCATCTGGAACTTCATCAAGAGCTTCGGGTGTATGACCAGAGATAGTCGTAGCTGGAAAACATGATGACCCCAGTGATTGTGATGGTGGTGCCGAATGTGTTTGACTGTCACCTGGCACATCTACATTCTGAACATAAACATTGCCCCAGGATTGTGATGGTGGTGTCGAATGTGTCTGACTGTCATCTGGCTTCGGTCGCAATTGGAATCCAAGGGACTTCAAGGTTCTTAGGTCCTCATCTGACATCCACGGCGTCATTCTTGTTGTATAGGCTGAAATGCACATCCTGTTGCCACCCCAATTCTCAGTAGCGTGCACTTCCTGAGGATCAAACTGCACAAAGCGATGCCAGGTTTCCTTGACAAGTCCTCGTAGAACCTTGCCATCAGGTAGTCGCCGGCGTCGCAGTCTCTCATCGCCTTGAGGTTCCCTTCCAAGCCATAGTCCACCACCATCATAGTTGCCAATGCCAAACACCATGTTGTTGGAGTTCCGTAGGTTGTGATGGTCCTTGTGCGGAAGACTTTTGCAGTTCTTCGTGACCATGAGACTGGACCAACGAAATTGTGGTTGATGTCGCGCGATGAAGTTGTTAATATAGCGAACCATGAAGTCGAACCTGTGAGTGTTTTTGACAACTCCAGAAAACGCCCCGTGTGAGTAGCCTCCAAGGGCAATGGCTGTGCCTCCTTGAGGTTGCCATCGTTGATGTTCTAACGCACCCTTGTGGTAGATGTTGAAAAATTCTCCAAGCAGGGACTCCAGAGTCTCAAAGGCATAGTCCCCGTTGCTGATGGCCATCTCGAAGATAGACCTGAGAGAAACCAGATCAGCTTCCTTCATGGTTGCTAGCAGTTCCTCAGGTTCTAAGGACCTTGGAGAATCGTTCTCCTCACCTTCCACAATGTTGACGTAGTTCTCATATTGTTGGTCCTCCGCATCCAACTCCGCTTGTAGAACATCACGTCGACTCAGTAGCCGTAGGTGTCGAGCAGGTGCGAGTTCATTCCTCCAGTGGCGTACAATGGACTGTACCATACTCCAGGGGTAGAAATTCTCCAGCTTGCCTTCGTGGTTGCCTCTGGTGGAGTGATAATGGTTTCCAGTACACACCTTCGCTCGGAACACTCTGTGGAAGTTTTCGTCGTTGGTTCTGATTGACCATCGCTTGTAGACAAACTCGCCTGATTCGTCCTTCAAGCCGTAGCGACAGCTGTCAACTCGACAGTTGAGCCACACTTGGTCCACCTCGTCCATGTAGTTCCACAGATCCATCATAGGGTGCTGATTCCAGCCATAGCACCTTGTTGGCCATTCGAAGTAGATCTTGATCTGGTCGTCTTCCGCCAAGGATTCCTTGATGAAGTTGTTGACAAACCACAGCATCCGTCGCTCCTTGCGCCTTCCGGTCTCCAACCTTTCCCGACTCGTGGCCTCCTTGTGGTCGATGTCGTTCCATGGACACCACCTTGTGTAGGGAAGGCTGAACCACAGCTTGCGCGGCTGTTTTTGCCTTCGAAGTTCTCGTAGTTGATCCCATGTCTCCGGTCGGTACAGGTCGTAGCCGCTGCTCAGGTTGATCCGGCGTGGTCGTAGATCCTGCTGTTCAGCAGCCATGCTCAACCACGTGTGGGGAGAACATGAAAGCTCCCACAAGCCGTCTCGTTCATGTAGGTGAAGACCAACCAAAAGAGTAGATGCCATGGTTGCCAACATAGTCACCGCATTCATCACCTTGTTGCCAAGTCCAACGCTCACGGGTTTCACGGTGCGGCAGTTGTTTCGCTTGGCTACTGTTGATGTTGCTGGTCCATGTACTCGTAGCCGTTGGTGAGATTGGTCTGAGTGATCTCTGCTTCGGGCGTCACCTGCCAGCTGCTGGTAGAGATCGGCGTCGTAGGGCTCGTCGTAGTTCTCGTAGTTGTAGGTCTCGCCGCCTCCAGCTGGTTGGGGTGTCCTTGAAGCTCTGTGTAGTTTGCCTGCAGGTCGCGGATGTGGATGCGCAGAACTTCCTCGGCATCCACTTTGGCCTGCATTGCCCGAACAATCGCAGCCGTAGGAGCAAAGTCTCCCATCAGAGGTCGTAACTCTCGTAGAGCTCGTGCCACCATCTCTGGATTCTTGACCGCAGTGAATTGACCCTTGGATCCGTGTCTCGGGATGTAGCTCATCCTGTAGTCGCATCTTGCGCAATGCTGCCACTGACCGTGGTTGTTGGCAGCCGGGGGTCCTGGAACATGACGGCCCATGCATGGCCATGTCTTCGCATCCGCTCGGGGATCCCTGGGGTCCCCCTTCATCGCACGGGCATGGTCCAGAGGTTTGGCCTTCGCCTTGGGCGCCGAGGCACGAAGGGTTGAGACCATCGCCTGCTCCTCCGGAGGGGTGAGCGCCGCCATCACAGAGGGACGTAGGAGAGGAAGTTGTCGAAATTGCTAGTGGCGCCGGCACTCGGCACATTGATGCTGAAGCAGCTGCGGTGGTCGCAGTCAAAGAATCAAGTCCTTGATGCTGGCGAGACAGCGCATGTAGCTGAAGCAGTCTCTCAAGTGATTGGTCAATCATGCGCTGCTCAAACTCAACATCACTGACGGTCAAGTCAAACTGCACAGCGTGAAGCTCTAGAACATGCACCTCGGTTACGTGTGATCGGCTCGCTGTTGTAGGCATCACCACAACCCTGGCGTGTCCATCAAGACGTTTGTGCCCACGTGTGAGGTAGTGACAGAGATCCAACATGAAGTGTCCTTTAGGGTTTTGATGTAGTTGTACTGCTTCAGGACTTGCTTCCTGTGCACACACGAAGAGACCGGTAGAGAAGTCTACAATCATGCTTTGGCCCTGCTTTCCCATGAAATCCATTCCAATCAGGATGGGCACTAAGTTGTTCTTATTGAAGTTGGACTGATAGTACTCTGCGGGGTTTGGTAAGGCATACAGGGCAAAGTTGTGGGTCTTGCCAGAGACGTCGCTAGAGATGTGGATCCTATACAAGGCACGTCCCCATCTCCCGTCACCAAAGCGAAAGTATGGCCGCGAGCTCTGGTCCACTTCGATGACTGCCTGTTTGTCGTGAGACAAGATGACTCCTATGAGATCCTTCACCACAGCCTCGGGGGCTGCCGACGCTGTGGCCCCGCAGTCCAACATACCCAACTCGGGGGAGCGAGCTGAGGAAGTTGCCGATGCCGCCTCAAGGGTTGACGTGAGCTCCAGGCCATGGATATAGAGGTCAGACTGGGCATGGTACGCATTCACTGAACGAGAGGGTTCCTTGGTCTTCATCTTGCCCTTGCCCTTGCCTTTCCAAACAGCCTGAAGTTCAGCCCACATTCCCTTTTTGCCTTTGGACTTCCCCTTGCCCTTGCTCTTTCCCTTGCCGATGTAGTTGGCGATGTAGTCGTCCGACTCCATGACATAGCTCCGGAGTTTGCCCTTTCCCTTGGCAGGACAATCACGGATGAAGTGGTTGCCACCACAAGCAAAGCACTTCCCTGCACTGGAGGTGCTTGAACCACTGGGTCCTCCAAACCCTCGGTCGCGGCGGAGGGCCTGTGTGGCCCGTTGGGCATCAGCCCACGTCCGCTGAGCCTCCAGCGCCAAGGATTCCGCCACTCTCTCAGCCTGTTGGGCCTCCTTGTACTTCTCATCGTCAACCGGCTCCACGTCCTCCGTCGTGGCTTGGTAGCCTTGATCCCAGGACTCGTCCCACCACGAGTCCCCATAGCCTTCATCCTGGCCCTGGTAGTAGGCGTAGCCGTCGCTCCAATCACCATCACCGTGATCCCACTCATCATAAACATCCTGGTAGAAGGTCTCGGTCTCATCGGTGTTCAGGTAGTACGCGTGGCCGTGCGGTGGTCCAGCATACCGTTGCCCCAAAAGCTGCTCGTCCCACAGCCCCTGGAGTGCCTGGGCGATCACCTCATAGTCCAAGCTGTTGCGGGTCGTGGACAGTATGTCCCTTTTCTCCTCGGCCGTAAGGCCAGCTGCTTGAAGAAGCCGCCATCCTCGAAGCACTCCCATGATGAAACTGTCCGTGATGGACAGTTCATCAACTGCCCGAGGAGCCTGTGCTGCCTCAGGCGATGGGCCTCCACGTCGAGAGGGAGATGAATGCACTGAGCCAGCTCGTTCTTCCACCACATCCTCGCGATGACTGGGCGACGATCCAGTCGCCCCGCGAGCTGCATCACCTTGAGGTAATCCGGAATCGCCGGCAGGAGGTCCAAGATCAGCCGGTGCGCCTCGATCTTCCGGTGAATCGGCTTCCGCACGCTGATCAGCATCCGCCTCGCCGTCCTCGTAGTAGTCGCCATACCACCAGTCACCCCAGGATCCATTCCAGGACCCTGAGTCCCATGCATCCTCTTGCACGGGAGGAAGTCCAAAATCTCTTGACTCCTGGGTGATGCCCAGCTTCTCTTCGTGAAGCCGAATGATGGCTTCTTGAAACTCCTCGTGCACCAGCGTCTCGCGCACCAAGAAGTTCCCTATGGACTCGTGAGGTTGCCTCCGGAAGGAGAAGTACTGCTGACAGATCGCCGCCGCATTCGGTAAGGTCTTCCTGACCAACGGGCTGGCCGCCAGGCGCTGCAGCAGCTTCCGTGTCCCGTCCTCTGAGTCGAAGGCGGCGTGGCTCCAAGACATCGCAAGTAGCCTGGCTGGGCCGCTGAGCTTCCCCATCAGTCGGCTTGCGCAGTGCCTTCTCTTGTGCGGCGCCGTGGACTGCACAAACCAGGCCACTTCGCGCGTGTAGCGCCGCCAACTCCTGGCAGCACCATCCCAGGTGGGGATAGAGCTCGAGCCGTTGTCCTGGCTCGCCATGATGAACCAAAGCTGTGGAAAATCTTAAAGACGTAGCTGAAGAAAAGGAAGGAGAGGATCTTCACCGACTCCTCCGAGGAAAAAGGGTTCCAGGGTCGTTACCCTGAGGAGGTTCCAGGTGCGGATTGAGCTGGCACAATCAAGACTGACAGTTGGGAACCACCTGCAAGGCCAGTTGAGGTCCACGGAACAATCACCTTGCTCCGCTACCAATGCAGCAGGTGTTCGCAGGGCAGCTGTTATGGGCTCTCACTTATGCACTCACAAAAGAGCTCAGCGCTCTGTTTCCATGCGACCGCGGAGGTCGTGCCGTGCCTAAGTCTTGGCTCCTGAAAGGGGCCCCTAACTCGAGAGTATCGGCCAGGGGCACAAGCGATTGAAGCTCACATGCTGGCACAAGCTGCANTCCATGCGACCGCGGAGGTCGTGCCGTGCCTAAGTCTTGGCTCCTGAAAGGGGCCCCTAACTCGAGAGTATCGGCCAGGGGCACAAGCGATTGAAGCTCACATGCTGGCACAAGCTGCAGATTCCCTCCGTTTAGGGTTCCATTTAGGGTTCCGTTTAGGATTTCCTTCGTTTAGGGTTCCGTTTAGGGTTTTCTAGGATTCCCTCCGTTCAGGGTTCCATTTAAGGCTCCGTTTAGGNCATTTAGGGTTCCGTTTAGGATTTCCTTCGTTTAGGGTTCCGTTTAGGGTTTTCTAGGATTCCCTCCGTTCAGGGTTCCATTTAAGGCTCCGTTTAGGATTTCCTTCGTTTAGGGTTCCGTTTAGGGTTCCTTTTAGGATTCCCTCCGTTTAGGGTTCCATTTAGGGTTCCGTTTAGGATTTCCCTCGTTTAGGGTTCCATTTAGGATTCCCTCCGTTTAGGGTTCCATTTAGGGTTCCGTTTAGGGTTCCTTTTAGGATTCCCTCCGTTTAGGGTTCCATTTAGGTTTCGTTTAGGATTTCCTTCGTTTAGGGTTCCGTTTAGGGTTCCTTTTAGGATTCCCTCCGTTTAGGGTTCCATTTAGGGTTCCGTTTAGGATTTCCTTCGTTTAGGGTTCCGTTTAGGGTTTTCTAGGATTCCCTCCGTTCAGGGTTCCATTTAAGGCTCCGTTTAGGATTTCCTTCGTTTAGGGTTCCTTTTAGGATTCCCTCCGTTTAGGGTTCCATTTAGGGTTCCGTTTAGGATTTCCTTCGTTTAGGGTTCCATTTAGGGTTCCGTTTAAGATTTCCTTTGTTTAGGGTTCCGTTTATAGGATTCCCTCCTAAAGCACTGACCGGACAGCGCACCTCCACGCCCGAGCAATCGGTGGCAATGCGCAGCCCAGGAGGCCACCTCGCACCCGATTCCACGGCAGCATGCTGAAAACATCGACCCCACGTCATTTCTACCTCGGGATGGACGTGGCTTCGAGCAGATCCTGGTGCTACCGGAGCAGCTGCTGAATGGCAGACGACTTTGCTGCACAATGCCAAAGTAAAACAAACTCTGTTTCGGAATGATTGTCATTTTTCTACGCACACGCACACCCCTGGCTGTGCAACTCTTCCCCTGGCCCCTCGGACTCGCAACTGCAAACCGTCTTGGACTTGTTTCAAGGTTTTGGGTTTAGGGTTTAGCCTGAAATTGTAGAGGTGTGTTGTTCGGATTATGGAAATCAATCCGGCCAATGACGGCATGCAGTGATTGCGAATAAAAACACTCATCAAAAGAACATGAAGACCAGCAGCTTCTCGGACTTGTGAACCAGCCCCCTACTCGGGCTCACAGCTCACACTTAACCTGCTGCCTGCCTTTCCGGCGCTGCCTCAGCAGGAACGTCTCGGGCTGGAGCTTCGTGACATGCGACCCCGGGCCAGAGACAAGTTCACGCTTGACCTTGGTCTCGGACTTTATCTCGGCCTTAAGGACAGTCTGCTGGGTCTTCACCTTGGTCTTCTTCGGGCCACATCTGACCTTCACCTCCTTCTCGGGCCGAGCTTCCTTCACTGTCTCGCTGCTCGGTGCCAACTGAAGGATTTTCTTCATGGCCACAAAGTCTCGGGCGAGTGGCTCCTGACGCCCAGATGACTCGGCCAATGTAGCCAGGCAGCTCAAAACGCGATGTGCTTCATCTTCGGCGGCTGTTTGCAAAGCCANCTCGGCCAATGTAGCCAGGCAGCTCAAAACGCGATGTGCTTCATCTTCGGCGGCTGTTTGCAAAGCCAGCAAGCCGTCAGCAGAGATCCTGAAATGCTCGGGCAGCAAACCTCGGACAAGCTTGGCGAACTGCGACTTCAGAATCATGAACTTTTTCAGCTTCTTCTCCTTTGATAGCCAGAGCACCAAGGCTGCATGCAGCAGAAAAGCAACTCAACTTGCCGGTGCCAGAGTCAGCTAATTCGAATCAAGGGACGGTCTGGGGCTGACGCACAGTCATCTGAAGTCGCTGAATGGTGGTCTCGACTCGTCGCTGATACCGCTGTCCTTTCCTGGGCCCCCCTCGGCCAGCCTGTCACGAAAGACTGTTGGGTCTTGCTTAGTCTGTCTACTAGTAGAATGCCATTGCAGACTCCAAACGCCAGTCCACAGGGCCTTGGATTGAGCACCGTGGGATTTTGCCGGCTTGACCTCGGGCCTCATCGACCGGCAGCAACCCCCCGACCCCCATGGAAGACACCCTGAACCCCCAAACCCTCAATCAAAGTATTCAGCGTGTGGTTCTATCATCGGCCCAAGGCTGACAAAGGCTTGGTGCTCCTTGCTATTTAGGTTTAGGCTTTAGAAATAATACCCATGGAATCGC
>BGNK01006850.1:3663-21278 GCA_003297005.1 Symbiodinium sp. clade A Y106 | reverse complement strand
TTGAAAGCGACCACGTCTCAAAACCGGGACTAAAGACTAAAGTCTCCATAACCCGAAACCTTCGTCGGGTACACTGGATGGCAAAATCAAAAACCTCAAATAAGAAGGAGATGAGAAGCGGTATATCCTATAACCGCACAAAGCTGCTGGATATATGATGCTTAGTAAACCTGAATCCGTGTACGGTGCTGCTGGGATCATGATAACCCTAAACCAGAACAGAGAAAGGTGGTTGACAANTAAACCTGAATCCGTGTACGGTGCTGCTGGGATCATGATAACCCTAAACCAGAACAGAGAAAGGTGGTTGACAAACCCAATGCCCTCCAAGCAGATGAAGGATGGTAAGTATTCAATCAATCATAACCACCTGCCCAAAGAAACACAACCCAACAACCAACGACAACACAACAAATAAGAAACATTGGACCTTAAACTCACAATGGAAAAGATGATTAACCAAGCTTGCAGGGTGNCCCGGCCGTAGTAGCGATGAATGGCGATCCATCTACAAACAAAATGGCGATCCATCTACAACCCCAACCCCCCACCAACCAAAAAAAAGAAACGAACATGCATATATATATATATATATTGTTTTATAGGGCAAAAATGCAAGTAATCAACTTTGGTCCCAGAGCCCGACAATTGTGACTCGGATAAGTTACAGACCCAAAGGGCTTTCCTATACTAGCTCCATAGTATGTTGTTCTATACCGCAGTTCAGAAAACTATAATCGGAACAAGGAGCTCCAAACCCAAAGCCTCGATAGGAGGTGATTGGACACCCTGATACGACATGATAAAGATACATCCAAAACCTGACATGAATATGTAGCTTAAACAACATTTACATCGTAATAGAATGGCAAATNTAGCCATAGCAGTGCCGTCGTACACTATGACAAGTAGCATAAGTAATTAGTCTACACACAACGTACCGCATGTACACATGTCGTAGCGACACGAGAAACACATAAAAATCAATCAAAAAATCCTTAAGAAAATGCATGTTTACTCGAGAAAAGCGGGCCCTCACGCCGACGCACTCTCAAAGATTAATATAATGTAATATGATATAAAACTCAAGGTAAAAACATGACAAATTTTAACATATTTCAATACATCAAAGCATAACTTAATATAATGTGACACAATATAACATAGTATAATGCTTTATGATATAGCATAATACATCATAAGAAAAATAACACGATATAATATAATAAAACACTACAAAATGCAATGGAATGTGAGATAATACAACATGATACAGTACAGTATATTATAATATGGAACATTTTAAACGAAATATATTATATTATGAGATAATATAACATAACTTTTTATGTAATACAATATAATACAATATGTTATAATATCATAAAATATATTCTTATATGACATAATATAATGCAGTATACGAAAAGATAATAGATTTTGATATGATGCAGTCTAATTTAAAATAACATGATATAATATAATATACTATAACATGGCATAATGTGAAACAATGACGCACCCCCGTTCTGCAAACAGACTGCCTTTATGATGAGTTTTGAAAGCTCTAAAACAGTTTCGTGTTTGATGCAAGTCTTGTTCATGGTGCGATGTTCTTGAAAGCAAACCTGCCGGCTTAAAAAGACAGTGGGGGGGTTGGGGGGCCCCCCCCCCATTTGCAAACACAACGTCGTTATGACGGGTTCTGACAGGGTTCATATGGGTTCCGTCTTTGCCGGCAAGATGATACCTGAAGCGATGTTGCACAACTAAAAAAAGGGGAACCACCTCTCCAATTGGAAACAGACTGCCTCTATGATGAGTTTTGAAAAGCTCTAAAACAATTTTGTGTTTGGTGCAAGTCTTCTTCATGGTGTTATGTTCTTGANCTCTCCAATTGGAAACAGACTGCCTCTATGATGAGTTTTGAAAAGCTCTAAAACAATTTTGTGTTTGGTGCAAGTCTTCTTCATGGTGTTATGTTCTTGAAAGCAAGCCTGCACAGCCTCAAAAGAAAGCGGGGGGTTGGTGGGGGGGGATGGGCGCCCCCCATTTGCAAACACAACGTCTTTATGACGGGTTCTGATAGGGTCCATATGGGTTCTGTCTTTGCTGGCAGGATGATGCTCGAAGCGACCTTGCTCAGCTCAATAAAATTTGAATATAGTACATCATGATATAATGAAATATATTTTTAACATGACATAACATACTACAATATAACTAAATATATCATATAATAAATACAATATAATATGACAAAATATATTATATTATAAAAATGACATAGTAAAATATGATAAGATATGCTATGATACACTATCATAATAAAATATAACAACATATGATACAATATAAAATAACATCATATAATGTCATATCATATTATATAAGATCATATTATGTGTTATGATATAGTATGATATAATAATGTAATATAATATCCTATCATATAACACCATATATTAAAAATATAACAGAGTATGATCTAACTTCGCAAGATATAATGATAGTACAATATACCCAAAGATGATACACTTTAATAATATATATATACATATATACATATATATATACATATATATATATACACATATATTCATATAACTCAATGTGACATAGTCATTATATGATACACGAAGCTACAAGATGTCGAGAGGCCAACAAGCCGAGAGACCGAAAAGCCAAGGAAACCAAGAAGCCAACAAGCCATACAAGACAAGAAAACTACAAGAAGTCAAGTGGCCAAGAAGCCCAGAAACCGAAAAGCCAAGAAGCCAAGGAAACCAAGAAGCCATACAAGAGCAAAAGGCAATAATTATACCCCAAGCCACAAGGTTACAAGAAGTCGAGAGGCCAAGAAGCCCAGAAACCGAAAAACCAGGAAGCCAAGGAAACCAAGAAGCCATTCAAGAGCAGAAGGCAGTAATTATACTCCAAGCCACGAGGTTACAAGAAGTCGAGAGCCAAGAAGCCCAGAAACCGAAAAACCAAGAAGTGAAGGAAACCAAGAAGCCATACAAGAGCAGAAGGCAAGATTTATACTCCAAGCCACGAGGTTACAAGAAGTCGAGGGGCCAAGAAGCCCAGAAACCGAGAAACCAAGAAGCCAAGGAAACNAAGCCATACAAGAGCAGAAGGCAAGATTTATACTCCAAGCCACGAGGTTACAAGAAGTCGAGGGGCCAAGAAGCCCAGAAACCGAGAAACCAAGAAGCCAAGGAAACCAAGAAGCCTCAAGGAACCGAAAGCCCAGAGACCGCGCACGCACCCAGACCAAAAAAAAATTCCCCCCCCCAAAAAAATCCCAAAATAAATACGCCTCCTTTCAAATTTAATGTTCGGGCTTAAAGGGCTCGCCTTACGAGACTAGCGCACCTGCCAGGGAGATACCAGGACCCGGAGGGTATGGATGGGACACGCACCACTTAAGATCGCAAACCTAAACCTGAACCTCCTCAACCCTAAACTTCTTAAACCCCCAAGCCCTGAGCACGAAACCCCAAATCCTAAACTCTAAGTTAAGCCGTAGACCCAAAACCCTAAACCCCTGACCCTACAACAGCAGGACCAAGAAACGCCGGCCCATGTTCCCTTTCAGAAGCACTCTCTGATTATCCTCGAAGTGCTGGATCATCTGAGGGAATCCTTTCAGGACTGTTTCTGGGCTTTTAAGTAACCAGGGAGAAAAAAGTATAAACTTTTACTTCATAATGGCACCTTTAAGAAATAAAGTATTACAGTATGGTAATCCAAAGCCCAGGTTTAGGGTTTAGGTTTAAGGTTTAAGGGTTTATGGTTCCGGGTCTGAGGGTGCAGGGTTTAAGGGTTTACTTGAAGGGGCAGGGGACTTAGTAAGTTGGTTATAAGTAAGGTTATAATTAGGGTAACTCCATTTAGGGCACTTATAACTCTACTTATAACNAAGTTGGTTATAAGTAAGGTTATAATTAGGGTAACTCCATTTAGGGCACTTATAACTCTACTTATAACCTACTTACTAAGTCCCCTGCCCCTTCAAGTAGGGCTGAGGGCTCTTTTCCGGGCTGCTTTGGGTTCGTTGAGCGTCGGAAGAGGGACCATCGCAAGGATCAGAGTAGAGTTTGGGGGTATACCCATAGGCCCCATAGTAGTTCCTTTTTGGGATTACCTTATAGGATTCTACATATGAACCCCAAAAAGGAACTACTATGGGGCCTATGGGTACTATGTAACCCTAAACTAAACCCTAAACCACACTATGCACCTATTGTTGGATGGGACATCCTCAGAGACTCTGGCGGATCTGGGCTTCTAGACCTACAGTAGAAGCCAAAAAGTTGGAAACCCCATAGCCTCAATCCCCAAGAGCCATGTATAGGGAATCCCAGCACTATTTGGCCTTAATCCGGTTTCCAACTTTATGGGGTTTACTGTAAATCTTACCTGTAGCCGAAAAGACCTGCCTTTTTAGGGTTCCTATTATGGCTTCTACGTATGGTTCCTGAAAAAAGGCAGGTCTTTCCGGCTACAGGTAAGCCGTAAATCCTACTATAATGAGGGTTTCAAGCGATTTAGAGTTTGGGAAATGGGATTGATTCAGTGGCATCTGGAGTAAACTATAGACTTATACACATCTATGAAAGCATTTCAGGGGATAGGGGACACAGGTGCTTTTGTCTTCTAGATGCGGGTAACTAAGAAGATCAAGATTATTGAGTGTACTCAATGATTCTGAAATTCTTCCTACCATACCTGCCTTTCCACTGTTAGGGGTAGTTCGAATGCTCTGTGGAGAGGGGCTAGATCCTAAAATAGGGGCGTTAACAATTAGGATGTGGCTAATTTTTTGGGGCTTCTATATTAAACCGTGAACCCTAAACCTCCAAACCCTAAACCCCAAACTCGGGCTCGTGCTCGCATGCGGATTTTTTCGGGGTGTGAGGCGTGGTTTAGGTTGGGGCTCGGACGATGCTTTCGATATTGTCGGTGGCTCCTTACGGGAAGGTTCAATGGACTAGAGACTAGAGATAGTTAATTAGGGTAAAGGGGGCTTGAGGGTTTAGGGACTTTTTTGTAGTTCGGCTTACGCATAGGCCCCATAGTAGTTCCTTTTTGGGATTACCTTATAGGATTCTACATATGAACCCCAAAAAGGAACCACTATGGGACTATGGGGCCTATGGCTAGGGCTTGATGCCTGATGCGGGAGGAGGACTCTGCAGTCTGGAGTTGCGTGTTGGGTGTGGATTAAGCACGGTTTAGGGTTTAGGGTTCAGGGTTCAGGGTTTAGGGTTCAGGGTTCAGGGTTTAGGGTTAGGGTTTAGGGTTTAGCATTCGCGACGCTGTGCCAAATCGCGGATACAATTCCTAACTCAAAACCACCAAGGGACACAAGGGCCAAGGGATGTAATCCTGAGCATACATAAATGGGCTTTGGGAACTAGGGGCACCTTTTCTAGGGATCTTTAGAATAAGGGTCCTCTTATTTAGAATCTTATCTCAGGTCTCCCATTTTCTCAAACTCCCATATACACACAACCCTGAGCTCTGAACCCTGAAGAGGGTTTTGCCACGACGTAAGGTTAGGGATTAGGTGTTAGTAAGGTTCGGAACATGTTTCTGTTGTTCGGCTTCGGTTTTGTGTTGAGGCCTTAAGGCTCCGGGTTGTGTGTTTGCGGTCTAATATGGAAGCTGAATTGTCCTAAACCTTTAAGCCCTTAAGCCCCCCAAGCAAAACCCAAAGCCCCTAAACCCGAGACCCCTAACCCTAAACTCAAAACCCTCAGCTTGCACGACGAGCTGCCCGTCCTAACCTGGTCGAAACCGCCCATAGCCAATAGCACCACATCCCGCTCCATGTGCTGCAGAATAGCCCTGGCATTCACGGTTTAGGGTGTAGCGTTTAGGGCTTAGGGTTAAGGGCTTATTCATCATGTTACTAGGGCTGACAGTTTACCCTAGACCCTAAACCCTAATTCCCAAACCCGTTTCCCGAAGTCATCCTTAAACCCTACCTGGACCCTATAAAACCTTCCTTTTTAAGGTTCCCTATTATGATTTTCCTTATACAAATCATTAAAAAGGTAGGTTATTTAGGGTTTAGGTAGTTCCTAAACTCGATTCCCCAAGCCGTAATCCCGAAACTCTAGAAGGCCTAATCCGGAAACCCTTTAGAGTTTGCAGCTTGGAGTGTTCAGGGCCTTTTGTAGGCATTGTCTAGGGTCTGTTGGTCTTCATGGCTGCGTACCTAGCGCACCCTACTTGTCGGGTATCATGGGGAACCAAAGGTTAACCTTTTTCATAATATAAGGATTATATAGGGATTATACTACCCCAAAAGGTTAAAGGTTACAAACTCTACTACTAGGGCACCTATCAGTCCTGAGGGATGACTACATCATGACCTAGGGGGTTTAGGGTTTAGGTGGGTCCTTGGTGTATCACAACATTCCAATTCGTAAACCCTCAAACCCTCCGGCGAACCCAAGCTTGTCTGAATCAGTACCCCAGAGGGTCCATATACACTACCATTATGAAATTAGGTCGCCCAAACCATAATAGGGATGGTCTTTTAGGAGAGGTTTTGGGTTTAGGGGCGATCCCGAATCCGTACAGGGGCCTGCAGGAGTCGAGCGGGGTTTGGGTGTGTGTTACTGTCTAATGTAGGAACCTGATTAAGAAACCCTGGGCCTATAACCCCCAAATAGTGGATTCATATAAGGAACCCTTAATCAGGTTTCTGCATTACAGAGAATAGAGATTGCTAAAGCCTAAACGCTTGTAAGGGAATATCTCTTCTACTGCGTAGCAATCAGAGCCTTAGTTGCTGAGTTCATAAGCCCCCAAACGTGTACACTTTTAGTTTTATAGTGGGCAATATTATCCCAAAAAGTGTAAAGTGTATCCACTCAGCTACTAAGCTTAAACCCCAAGCCCTGGCCCTAAACAACCCTAAACCCTAGACCCCAAACCTTAAACCCTAAACCCTAAACCCTAAAGTAAGGAGCTCAGAGCTCGATACTTTCCTGTCGGGGTCCTTTCGCAACTCTTTCTTAGGAAGTCATGTGGGTGGTTATCAAAATTATGGTCCCTTTTTGGGTCCTAATTATAATACGGCACCTATTATGTAGGGTCATGACGTGCAAGAAGGTCAGGGAACCGTGCTGAGAGAAGAGCCGCCATTTTGGGGGAAGCAGGAAGTTTAGGGTTTATAGGGGTCCAGGGTTTACGGTGCAAGGGGTGTCCTGTGTACCACGTCGACCTTGCGCAGTGCCCGTTCGAAAGGACAGTGTACCGGGATAATGTCAGGCTTAGGGTTTAGGGGCCTTAACAATTGAATCTATTACAGTCGCCATTGAATCTATTACAATAGGTATCCAGGGCATAATGTTCTACAACGCTGAAAAGCAACAATAACAGAATATCATTGCTGATTCTTCCGAATTTTTGACCCCACGAGCAGTCTGTCTTTTTCAGGACCTCGAGTCTTGAGAATGCCCCATATCCTGTGACTCGAAATTTGGAGAATCCGGAGTATCTGTCTAACCGCTTTGGGCCAACACCTCATAAGCCCTACACGCTCAATTTCTCTCTTCTTCAACAACCGGGCCCCAACAAGTTCAAACTTTCTAAGATAGAGCTCATATATGAGGCCAAAAATTTTAAGTTCACCATCTAAGATTTTGAACCCCAAATCCTAAGCCCGATGCCATGGCAGTCGCGACTGCCATCTGCAGCCGAGCCGCATTTGATCACTGGACATCCAGATCCGTGCACCTGTGGAGGAGCTACGGTTGAGGCTCTTACGGCTTTAGTTTAGCGTTCTAAATGCTAAACCCTAAACCTTTTACGGGTTTCAGGGTTCAGGGTTTCTCTCACAATGGCTCTGGCAGCAATATAGTGCCCCTTCCAACTTGGAATGGGGTTTTGGGGTATATTACAACTATAGGCATGGGAAGTAACCCCAAGTAAGAACATAGGTAACGAATATGTCTCGTATACTACGTTAAGGGTTCAGGGTTTCTCTCCAGCTGAACGACATCCTACATCCTAAACCTTGTCAGTTGAACGACATCTTAAATCCTAAGCCCCCAAACCCTCTTTTCGTTCAGAACCCCTGCTCTTGCGAGAATCACAGAAGAAAGCACTCACAGTGGTTCTGACAGTAGGCGCATGAAGCGGGTCTAATCGCGATGAGCTAAAGTCATACCCTATAGCACAGTAGTCATACATTTGTATAGTGCTACACTGGTGTTACTAAAGTAGTACCCTCATACTAATACAACAGATTACGTTGCGAAACTTAATTAAACAGTTTGATTTGGCGAACGTGGTTTCGGAGATTCGCACTTTCTGCGGTCAAGGCGGTTTGCTCTAGACCAAACTAAGCTAACCCTAAACCCTACAGCCTACTGCACCCTACCTAACCTACGTTTATTGTAAGGGTCTTCAGCCAGTCTTAGCCCGTGGCAAAATGTCGTTTTAGCACTTGGTCCCCGATCAGGCTTAGGGTCTAGGGTTTGAAGGACCTGGAGTTCACAGACCCTACACTTGGAGGTTCAGGGGTAAGTGGGGATATAAGTCCCCTAATATGGGTTATAAGTATAGTTACCCTACTTATAACTCTACTTAGAAGTAGCCATGAACCTCCAAGCATACATTATCGACTGCACCTTGGGTGTAAACTGAGTAGGGTTGCTCGAATAGCTTTGAAGGCGTAGTCACTCCCTTCCCAATGTCAAGGCAAGCAAGGCTTAAACTATCCATGTCTGAGTCCTGAAGTTTGAAGCTTACACGGTAAAACCCGCTTGGGTACGCATACTTCTCACCTACTTATTGTTTGATCTCCCAAATCTCTAAGTCGGTATTAGGAATTGCAATTCGGGCTTCTGCTTCAGCCTCGACTGAAACTTCCATTTTGGAAGCCGGCTTGCCAAATAAAGGCAGTAAGGCTGAGGGTTTGGGCAAACTGCAAGGCTACACCCTAAACCCTAAAGTTAGGGTTTAGGGTTTAGGGGTTTAGGGGTTCAGGGTTCAGGGTTTAGGGGTCCCAAGGTATCGTGGCCTGGAGGCTGAGGGCGAGGGGGAGGGGAGGGAAGGGGGGGAGGGGAGGGGACGGTGTCTTAAGTAAAGATTCAGAGCATCTACTCTAACCACGCAAAGCCTTCAGGGAACATAAAGACAAATGAAATGGAATGACCACAAAGTGAAGAAATGGTGTCTTAAACTGTCGTCAACGAACCCCGTACGTAAACCCTAAACCTTAAACCCTCAATCGTTATGTGCAGAGAAGCTGGAACTCTCCATGATCCCAATGTACTAACGGAAATAGTGTGCCCGATGCCACTCGAAGCCTCTAAGCCGCTAAGTAGCGCAGCTTTGTTGAAATAGAAATTGAGGTTTTGAATCCGAAACTTCCGATCCTAGAGGATTTCAAGGTTAACTGTTGGGATTTTCTGGTGCTGATAATGACACCCAAGAGGTCAAAGGGCATCTACCCTAGATACCACCATTACGGAATTTGGCCCCAAAAAGCCATCTTCATTATGGCTTTTGGGACCTGAATCCACGTTGCTAGTATTTATAGGTAGTTCTCTAAAAGAAGGTCCCTTTAAGGGTCCTCTTTAAACGGGTGCCGTACTATTGTGGGGACCTAAGAAGGGACCCTAGTCTGGAGAACTGCCCATACGGGTTCAGGGTTTCAGGTTTACGTGTTTAGGGTTTGGTAGGGGAGATACCCAGAGGATCCCTAAACCCCTGACCCCTAAACCCCTAAACCCTGTATAAACCCTACACCCCTAAACCCTAAACCCTAAACTCGAGATGAAGCGTGAGCCTTCCAGGGTCGGCTGGTTGCGGTAGGCTTTCGCCAACAACTCCGCATTGAGGGCCTGCGGCGGTTAGGAGTTTAGGGGTTTAGGGGTTTAAGGTTTAGGGCTTGGGGTTGAAGGGTTTGGGGGCTTAGGGTTTAAGTTTTAAGGCTTTAAGGTTCAAGGGTTTAGGGTTTAGGGTTGTAGCCTTGATTAAGCGTACCTGTACGGTTTGAGAGTTTGGGTTTAGGGGTTTAAGGCTTCAGAAGCTTCGGTATGTCTGTTAGGATACTCACAGGAGAGTACATGACTGTCACCTGGACCCTCAAGGTGGGGTTACACAGGGCTTATAGGGTATGTGCAGGATTCAGGAACCCGGTTCAGGGTTACTGTTGAAGATACTCCAGCATGTCAGCCGTGGGCAGTTGTAGTCTGCAGTGCAAAGTAGTTTGGGCCCACTTGTAAAGTAACTAGACAGCCTGCAGGTGCCAATTGTTGTATGTGCTGTCGTGCATTGGCTTAGGGGAAGGCCACATAGAAAAGCCTCTTGAGCCATGTGAATTGCAACCTACAAGTTAAGTAAAGCTGTACAGGTGCTTGTTGGTCCCTGTTTGTGTAAGTCCAGATCGTGATTCGCTTCTGCGCCTAGCCATAGAAAACAGTTTGCGCGAACTCTGCTGCAAGGGTATGGCTACCCACGGCCAGCACCTTCAACAGGTGATGAGCCCAACACCTGGGCCAGAAGCAACCGGAGCGGTGCCTTTGTCCGGCCTTTCAGCCTGGTGTTGTGAATGGCACAAACACCGGAGCTGTCGATCCACCGCCCTCTGGGCTCGAGCAGCCCGTTGGGAGTGCAGCAAACTTTGATGATGAGTACGTCGTCAGGGCCATCGACTTTCTCAGCTGGTCAGCCACTTGTCCCTCAGCTGCTACAGCAAGATAGGACAGGAGGTGCAAGAATGGCAAGACAAGANCACTTGTCCCTCAGCTGCTACAGCAAGATAGGACAGGAGGTGCAAGAATGGCAAGACAAGAAGGAAGCTTGGGTACAGCTGGCGATGTGTCTAGTGCAGTAACTACCGTGGAGTTTGCCCTGGGATGCGTGGTGGTGCGACTGCTGTGACTCAGAATTTGGGTGTGGCTACCGTACAAGCAGGAATGGCCAGCTCTCAAGTTAATGTTGCAGCAGGCGCTTCAGGGCATAACCGATCCGCAGCGAATCCTGGAAGTAGTGCTGAGGGCGTTGAAACGCGCAGTTCGATGGTGCACCGGGCGTCAGCGGTCGGGGCTCAGGCTTTTGCTAGCAGCTGGCTAGGAAGAGTGCAGTCGCTGTTTGGCGACGTGGCGAGCGCACAACCAACTCCGCAAGCGTGGGTCGTGCTGAGGCTGAGCTCCTGAGGATTCAGTCTCAGCAGGCTGGTGGATATGAGGCGTAGGCGTTGCAGCAGGTGGGTGCTAGGGAGGTTGGTTTTAGTAGGTTTGATGATAGTGACCTTGGTCCGCGCACTGTTACAACGTCCGAGGTTGCACTGACCCCTGTCCCTTCCTCAACTCCTCCTCCTCCTGCCGATGAGCCTCAGGGTTTAACTGGCTTGTTGTTAGGGTTGTTATAGGTGCCGGTGCTCGGTCCTCTAGCTCTGGACACCAGCGTAGCCCGAATGAGGAGGAGCAGGACAAGCTGCATTTCGCAGCTGGCACTGGCAGGGTGGCTGTAAAGCCGGGAGCAATCCCAGGCCGTCAAAATTCGCTGCAAGTGATGGCGACTGTGTTTCAGGCTGCGCTTCAGGTTGCGCAAGCAGCACAGCACGCTTCGCACGCCGCACGCTTCAGGTCCTCAAGCTTCTTGTCATTCCCTCCGGCCTTCAACCCAGGAGGAACAGTCATCAACGTAGCCTCAACTCGCACTGCCAAGTGCCCCATCGCAAGACTCAACAACTGTCCAGTCCCGCCCGAGGTTCTTCAAGGCATCTGTCAGGCGGTTGCCGCGCTGCCAACCAATCAGTCGGTTGATGCATCAGGTCCACTCTCAAGTGATGGTGCAGTTTAGAGGGAACACAGCCACCCTTAGGGTAGGCCGTGTGTTGAAGCCTTTTGCCTCAGCCACGCTCTTTTGCAAAGCAGGTAGTGCCGCTAAAGTCAAAGAGAGCATTTGTGCACTTTGCGCGGTGTTAATTAAGAAGTTCCAGCCCAGGAGGAGCTATCGTGATAAGCATACTCCTTGCACCAGCCCAAGCCGGTCCCCTGTAAGACCTTAACTGGTTTAGGTGACCCGAATTCATCGGTAATCGTAATCCCGAACCTGTGTGCAGAAGGCCTGTAGCACTCGCTTGTGTGCTGGGGGTAAACCAGCAAGGCGACCCGAAACCGTAATTTTTTTTACCCTAAGTGCACTTGTATGTACAGTCTTGGATATCCTCGAGAAAGTTTTGTTTCGTCATGCCCGAAGGTTCAAGGTCAGGCGAAGATGACATGCTGTAAATAGGCAGTGCTTGGCGTCGCCCTGACGAGCGAGCCAAGGAGGAGTGTTGAAAATACTCCAGCATGTCAGCCGTGGGCAGTTGTAGTTTGCAGTGCAAAGTAGTTTGGGCCCACTTGTATAGTAACTAGACAGCCTGCAGGTGCCAATTGTTGTATGTGCTGTCGTGCATTGGCTCAGGGGAAGGCCACATAGAAAAGCCTCTTGAGCCATGTGAATTGCAACCTACAAGTTGTAAAGCTGTACAGGTGCTTGTTGGTCCTTGTTTGTGTAAGTCCAGATCGTGATTCGCTTCTGCGCCTAACCATAGAAAACAGTTTGCGCGAACTCTGCTGTAAGGGTATGGCTACCCAGGGCCAACACCTTCAACAGTTACCCTGACTCCAAGACCCTCACCGCTAGACACCGAGGCACACATCAAGTTCGCTCCGCCCGCATAGGCTTCGTCATGCTAAGAGCACCGGGTTTTGGATTTGGGGTTTAGGGGTTGAGGCCCCGCAAAAGGATTGCAAAAAGAGTGCAACAGTTTACGGTGCCGGGACTCCACACAATCGAATACCCTAACAGGTGGCGCATGGTAGACAGCTTAGAACGAACGCTATTGCAAGATACCGGCTTGTGAAGCCGAACAGCTGCGCAGCCTGCACGAACTAGCATGACACAGCGAAGCAGAGCAATAGACTGCTGACTCAACGGATAGCGCACAACAAATTAAGCTGTATAGAATGCATGTAACTCCTTGTCCTGCCCGGTTAGTTCCATTCTCAGCATCCTCAGTAGGCAACTGCCGTGCTCGTGCACCGGAGATTAGAAACCCGGCCAAGTCTGCCGCAGTTCGTGTGCCAGCGGCCACTCAAGAAGGCCACAGCCCGTCACCGCTACAACCTCCACTACAACCCCGCAATCGCTTCTGGAACGATGACGGCGACGATGACCACTACCCACTGCCACACAATGACCACACCGAAAACAACAGCACGGATACCACTAACTGCCACTAACTTACACAACGCTGGTGTTGAAGAAGACAACATCGTCTGTGCTGGATAAACAGTTTGCAGTGCTACTGTTGATGATCATGTGTCATCCAACAGTCATTTTGGTGGCGATGATAACATGGTGATGATGATGACGATGGTGACTATGCTTATGACGACGATGCTGAGGAAGCATACGATGATGGTATTGACGCTGGTTACGATGCATGACACAGTCCGGATCCCAAAGCTCTGTCATCTCCCCAAAACGACATATGCAACCTCCCGAGACCCCTCACCCTCAAACCCTCCCAAACCCTAAACCGTAGATCCCATGCACATTGGCACCTGAGATAGATCGCTGAAGTCGTTGGAATGGTGTAGAACAGTTTTCAATGCCTGCCAGATCGTGGGTTCATAGACCTTCCTCTAAGGCGGGGTTCCTGAGTAGGCCCTTAGTATAAGGGTACCCTTTTTCCTACTAGTTGGTTTTGGAAAGGAGACTCCAAAACAAAGGGCAAAAGGGTACTACTCAGGAACCTAGAAGGTTCACGGGACGTAGTAACTAGGGTTATAAGTAAGGTAACCAGACTTATACGTACTTGAAACCATATACTTATAAAGGTCTTATAACTTATAATCTAACTTACTAAGTCCCATGATCCTCCAAGAATACAGTTATTTGCCAGGGGTCTACAATAATGGCACGTCATTGGGTTTCAGAGGCTTGAGCAACTGTTTCAATCTGAATCTTCAATGCTCGCCAAGTTTGGAGCTTTTAGGAGGAATGTAGGGGTTCAGGATTACGGACATGGTGATTCCCAAAACCCTAAACCCCTAAACCCCTAAGCCCTAAACCCCTAAATCCTAAACCCTAACCCCCAAAACCCTACTTCGGTCCAGAGCTATGGGGCTCGGGCCTGGGGATCTAGGACGACTTCCGCAACTCTCGCGTTACCAACGAGTATTTCCAGTGGGGTCCTGCGTGGCTACTTGAAGGGGCAGGGGACTTAGTAAGGGTTCCTAAATAAAGGGCTCCTTAAACGGATCTATAGGCTTTCTCAAAGGGATCTATGGGGTTCAGGGTTTAGGGTCCACTTGAGGGGGCAGGGGACTTAGTAAGTAGGTTATAAGTAGAGTTATAAGTGCCCTAAATGGAGTTACCCTAATTATAACCCTGCTTATAACCAATTTACTAAGTCCCCTGCCCCTTCAAGTAGGTGAAGTATGGTTGTTCCAGCATTCAGGGAAAAGGCTTTCGGTCAGAACTTCTATAGCTAGTCCGTATGGGAATTGGTGCAGTGAAGGAGGTCCTGACAAACGCATCGTGGCGCACAAACAACGGTGCACCTGGCCCACCAAAGCCCCCAAACCTAAACCCTGCAACCCCTTTGCATGCTTCAGGGAACACTGCTCTACCCAAAGTAAGGATGAGCTCAAAAATTGCCAATACGATTTTGGGGTTCCTTATTATAATTTTAGTATACTGGGCCCCAATACCCTATTCTAATTATTAAGGCCCCTACAGTACCCCTTATAGTAACCCTTTTAAAGGAACACTTGAAGATACCGTATACTGGGCCCCAATACCCTATTCTAATTATTAAGGCCCCTACAGTACCCCTTATAGTAACCCTTTTAAAGGAACACTTGAAGATACCCTTTAAAGGAACCCTATTCTAGTTACTAAGGCCCCTACATTACCTGAAAACGCCGCCCCTGCCTTTGTAGAAGCCCCAAGCTCTAGAACTGGGGCATACAGGTTAAGGGCTACAGCTAAATTTTTAGGGGTTAGGGTTTAGGGGTTAGGATTTAGGGGTTTAGGGTTTAGGGGTTTAAGGTTTAAAGTTTAGGATTTAAGTTTCAAGGTTTAACCCGAAACCCGTAAACCCCGAACAACCGCCGCTTCGGCCCGGAAAGACCGTTCTTTGACAACATTTGAACCGGAGGTGTCGATACAAAAATCGAGGTTTGGCATTGCGCCGCTTCAGGGCTGAAGGCTTCGGATTTTCGGGCGGCCTTTTTGTACCCACAGGCTTTACCAAGATAAGAGTGGAGTTTGCGAGTTGTTCTCCCCACCCTTCCCCCCCCCGGCAATCGTGCTGATAACCTAGTTGGCGCAATCCCCAGATCCATTGAGCGGGGATCCAGACAAGTCGTGTGGATCTCTCGAGTGTGAGAGCTTATGCGTGTGAGGGCGTCTGCGAAGACCACTTCCCAACAAAGTCCAACGCAGACAAGGCTAAGACATGCAATACTTTCTTGAGGTGTTAGGGCACAGGGTCTTGGATCAGCCCAAACATCATACATGAAGGACGGCTAACCACTGAAGTCCGGGGGACTTTGCAAACACGCTCTCAACCTTACACATAGGGGCGCCTCAACTGTAGGAATCTCATGAAGCTCGGCGTTGAACCTCTGCCACTACTTGCGGCTTTCAGCTACATAAAGATTTGTTGATCACCCGTTGGGCTTATTTAATCATTAAGCAAAGCATGCTTGGCTTAGTAAGAAACACCCGAATGACATCTTCGGCAAATTGATTTCACGTTAACCCCTACCCCTCCAGCACCAAACCTCAAACTGGAAAACTCTAAGCCTTACTAAAACCCCTAAACCCTAAACCCTAAAACCCCTGAACACTAAAACCCCTAAACCCTAAACCCTAAAACCCCTGAACCCTAAAACCCTAAACCCTAAACTCCTAAACCCTAAAACCCTAAGCCCTAAACCCTAAGCCCTAAACCCTAAAACCCTAAACCCGAAGCCCTAAACTCTAAAACCCTAAGCCCTAAAACCCTAAGCCCTAAACCCCAAAACCCCTAAGCCCTAAACTCTAAAACCGTTAAGGCCCGAGGCTTTCAACCTGAAAGCCCGTGTGCAGAATCTTTACAGAGCCCATACGACATATGGGAGTTTCCGAAAATAGGGGACCCTAATATAGGGTTCCTTTAAGGGATCTATAAGGGTTCCATAAAGGGTTTAGGGTTTAGGAATTTGGGGGTTACCGAAAACAGGGGACCCTAATTTAGTACACTAAATAGTAGGCTCCTTATTATAAGGACCCCCAAAAAGGTACCCCTAATTTCGGAAACTCCCATATAGCACCCTTATACGAAACCTCACAGAACCTGTGTGGATCTTCTTAGTTTCTAGGGGGTTTAGGGTTTAGGCTTTAGGGCTTAGGATCAAGTTTTCAATTTTCGATCTAGATGCAGGATGGCATGAAGGTGGCGGTTTAGAGTTAAGGGTTCACGCAAAGTTGTTCTGGGAGTCTGGGGATTACTGATGACACCCGCAATGCTCACGGAATTTGAAACAATTCTTCTGGTGTTTGGCGATATATCTTTTGGTTCAGTCTTCGCCGCCGCTGCATGAACGGAATCAGTTATGCGGCTGCATGAATCAAGGATTTATGCTTTTGTTCAGGAGCCTGGTGCCAGATACCACGGTAGGGATATATTATATGGCTGATGATCTACAGCCCTTTATCCTTGAATGGCCAATTTACCATTCCTTTCGTGAAGTGCAACATGGCACAATCGCGAAAACATAATTTGCGAAGCACTCTTCGCGGGCTTTTGTGGCCTCTGCAAAGCTTCCTGGCGGCTTCTTCAAGCTTCTTACAAGCGAAAATGTACCTTGCCGGAGCCCGCTTTGTGATTCAACTTGCCATTTAGTGCTTTATCGCCCCTTTAAACTGCCCTAATTTTTCGACTCAAGAATCGGATTGCTTTGGGTCAGAACATAAAGACACATTGCAAAAAAAAGGGCCGCAGCTTGCGTTAGCTGCGATTCCAATTCTAATGCAAAGCGACCAGGAGAAACAGTAGAACCAGCAGCCGTGGTGTATTGCAAGTGGTCGCAATAGCAGCAGTCGTGGAAACCGTCGTCGTTGGTGCTGCATTGGTATGTAATTAGTATCAGTTGTCGTTGTCGTCGTTGCAGCAGCAAAGATACAAATAATCGTAGTAGTGGTAGTAGTAGTAGTAGGAGTAGCGTCACACTCGCTGCGGACGGTGCATCGTCGAGTCGCGACATCTGAGCGGTGATGAAACCGGCGCTCTGTGACGCACAGCTGCTGTGGGCCGTCTCTCAGCCTCTGCCACGTATGGCCTAGTGTGGATCGGCTCAGGCCCCTCGTATACAATCATCCGGGTGCCCAATCACTTCTGTCTTTTTTTTGGGGGGTCACTTGTGTCTTTTTTTTTGGGGTCGCTGGTGTCCTTTTTTTTGGGGTCGCTTGTGTCTGTTTTGTTGTCCGGAAGCAACAGTCTCGAGCGAAAGCCCTTTTTGGCCAGCCCTGGGCTGTCGGTCTGGGTTTACTCCTTGCTTTGGGCTTTCTTTCCTTAGGGTTTCGGTTTGGGCTTA
>BGNK01006846.1:0-17500 GCA_003297005.1 Symbiodinium sp. clade A Y106 | reverse complement strand
TGAAGCCTTGTTGGTATGCCCCTTTATATAGAAATTATCGCTCGGGGAGGTCTAAGCACAGCATGTATAGCATCGCTACGTGAGATCAAATCTGTGACGCTTACCGGTGTTCATTGCTGGCCCAGCGCATGTGGAAGTGACGAGTCTGGAACGTCTAGGCTGGGATTGGCAGCTGTAGTGCCAGCCTATGCCCGAAGTAATTGCTTGGAGTGTGCATTCTCGCTCCCTGCCCTGGCGGCCGGCCGCATGCCCTCACTGTTTGCGTCGTGGAAGCAGCAGCCTACCTGCGCGGCGAAGGCGCATACATACGTGCAATCATCTCGCATCGTTATGTTTGTTTACGCATTGATCGGTGTCCACATGTGCTGGGGGGGAAAGCACTTCTCAGGGCGTATCTGATGCCGTAGCTCAGTTGGTTTTTTCCTGTTAAGACAGCGTATATGCAATGTGTTGTTGATCATGTTGGGCAGCGAATGGCTTTCAGCCTCGTCTACTGGAGTAATAGTCGTAGCGGCAGCGGCGGCAGCAGCAGTTGTCGTGGTGACATCGATCGCGGTCCATGCTGGGGGAATGCAGTTCGGCTGTTTGAGACAGCATTTACACACCTAATTAGAGGACGCGCGTCTCCGGATTGAAAAGCATCGTTCATGTGCAGATTCGGCCAAAATGTATTCTGGATCGTGGCAGTCAAGTGAACCGGATATGGGCGACTGGTCTGATGGCTGGCTTGCAGCCAGTACTACCGCCCGGTACGGGCTACGAGCAGGCGCGAGCAGGCGCTACGGCGCTCCGTTGCCTCGAGCGCAGAGGTCGGGGCAGGAGGCCGGAGCGCATTTTTGTCGCCATGTTGCGCAGATGCGCGGCGGCCTTTTGCTATGGCATTGGCATGGCGCCCAGTTAGCGGCCGATGCTACATTGGGTAGCCGTGTTTCACGAGAAGTCACTGATGCACTCGGGATCATGCATGTGTGTGTGTGTGCGCACCGGGCAATTCTCACACCATGAAAAGCATGATCAATTCTTCATGATATTGTGTGAGCACGATGCAGCAGTGCTGGCTGCCATGAGTGATTCCGGGACGATGTCTTCCCTGCGTGCTGACAATTTTCATGGCAGTTCTGGCGACTGGCCGCATGTCAATATGCTGTCGCCGGCATGCTTCATCGCTCTTTGGCCAGCACTGTCATGTTGCCGCAAACCTACCAGGGTGTGCAAAAGTTTGATCTCTCTTTGCAGCTGTCGGACCTCCGGCCTCAACGGTGGCCCTGCGCGGACATCTACTTTTCGAAGACTATGCCTGAAATGTTTCTACATGCCGGACATCCTGGCCCTACTTCACATTCACTCCCGGCCCAGATGACAGCTTCTTTGCTAGGGTTGGGACATCTTCCCAAAGCTCTTCCGCGCACTTCACGGCCTCAGGCTTCCGCGCACCAAACCACAAGAAGATCGGTCCAAGTGCAAGCCTGCGTCAGCGTCACAGGGCGCTTGGGCTGCGGGTAGGGTTTCTCCGTAGAGTCCAGGCAATCCTGATCAAAACTTGAACTGAAAATCCCTAAAGACCAACCGATGCTCCTCCAGCTGCTCGCGCTCGTCCTCGCTCATGTCGCTCAGGTCTTTGCCCTGAAAACGATGGATGATCTGCATCAGACAGCGATACTTCAAATCTCTCCAGGCATTACGGCATTAATTGCTCTAAACGCTGCAAAGGAGATGCGGCCACTCTGTGGACGGCGAATGACACATCCGGCTGTTCAAAAACACGCTCTGCCGCGACAAGCTAGCAACCAAACTGAGCACTTGCTCCTCGTTGGGATGGGAGCGGGAGCTTCGTATCACCTCACAGATTGGGAGGAGCTTGCTTCAGACTCGCCCCTGAGAACTTCAGCTGGGCGCCTCCAATAGGTCACCGTCCTCTTCGAAGTCAGAAGGCTCCTGTGCCACCTGGCGATGGAACTTCCCAGAGCTGTTTCAGTGGTCTTGGTCCTGAGTAATCGTTGCGAAACATGGCGACTGTAAGCCCTGTCCAGCCTCTGCCTCAGGCACCCGGAGCCACTGGGCTCTGTCTGCGTTCCAGCCTGTCCTGGGACAGTTCCGATTTTCACACGGCTCCAAAGCTATCTTCGGTGACTAGTGTTCTGTTGATTTAGGTGCGCAGTGCCTGCTGCAATGAGTCTCTTCCTGCGTTTGATTGACCAGTGCTGCGGGCTCGGTGTGACCTGCTTTTCCCCATGTTCGTCTTGATGCATCGATCATCGCAAGCTAGCCAGTATGCCTGCTTGCCATTGGCGATGCTCTAGGACCTAGGATGTAAGACCGAAGTTCTGATCAGGGCCTTGGGACCTTTCGGTGTGGTCTGCTGTCAACGCCTGTCGGCCATGTTCTTCTGAGCACCGTTTTCGTGAAGCTCGCTGGCTGCTAGTAACACCGACCCTGTGGAAGGCAGCCTGGGGCACCCGCTTGCCACAGCTTTGGCCAACAGGATCAGGATGGCACCGAGGGGGTTCGGAGCAGACCTTAGGGGTGAGGGCAACATCATCCCGAGTTCTGAGAACTCACATCACCAGAAGTGGGAAGCGTGCAGGGACAGGAGCGACCGGAGCTCCGACTTCTTTGTCGCCGTAAAGCCTGCAGCTTGGACGTTACTCAGGTACTCTGGTTGCTTAGTTCATCATTTATATTGCGGATGTGCTTGTGATAATATTGTCGTCGTGCTTTTGTATTGCTGGTGTGATCGTGAGTGTGACCTGTACTGCTTCTTTTACTGTCGCTGTCATTGTCACTGTTATTGGTGTTGTCCTTGTAACTGCTGCCATTTCTGCAGTTGGTGCTGCGAGTGTCATTGCTGGTAATTAACAACACCACTATCGTTAACATCCTTCATGTTACCGTCACTGCTATGGTCGCTATTACTACTGTAAAGGCTACGATCATTGCTAACTAAGAAGCAGCTGCTGCTGCTGCTACTACTAGTACTACTGCTACTGCTACTGCTACTACTACTACTACTGCTACTACTACTACTACAACTACTACGACGACGACTACTACTACTCCTGCTGCTACTACTACTACTACTCCTCCTCCTGCTGCTACTGCTAAAACTGCTACTGCTAGTGCTAGCGCTACTACTGCTGCTACTACTGCTACTGCCAGTGCCAGTGCTAGTGCTACTAGTGCTACTACTACTACGACTACGACTACTACTACACTACTACTTCGACTACTACTACGACTACACTACGACTACTACTACTGCCACTACTACTACTACTACCACCACTACTACTACCACCACTACCACTACCACTACCACTACCACTACTACTACTACTACTACTCCTACTACTACTACCACTACCACTACCACTACCACTGCCACTGCCATTGCCATTGCCACTGCCACTGCCACTACCACTACTACTACTACTACTACTACTGCTACTACTACTTCTTCTACTACTACTACTGCTACTACTACTGCTACTACTACTACCTACAATACTACTACTACTACTACTACGACTACTACTACGACTACTACTACTACTACGACTACTACTACCACTACTACTACTACTACTGCCACGGCTACTGCTGCTACTACTACTACTACCACTACAACTACCACTACTACTACTACTACTACTACTGCTACTGCCACTGCCACTGTCGCTGCCACTGCCACTGCCACCACTACCACTACCGCTACCGCTACCGCTACCGCTACCGCTACTACACTACTACTACACTACTACTACTACTACTACTACTACTACTACTACTACAACTACGACTACGACTACGACTACGACTACGACTGCAACTACGACGACGACTACTACTACTTTACTACTACGACTACTGCTTGCACTACTACGACTACGACTACGACGACTAGTACGACTAGTACGACTAGTGACTGCGACGACGTACTCCTGCTAGTACTACCACTGTCACGACCACTACCACCACCACTACGACGACTACTAGTGCTCACTACTTGCTACCGCTACCACCACAACCAACAAGACATGACTATTACTATTCGCAGTACTGCCGAAGTGCATGCCACCTTTTGCAAGCAAACACAGTACGGTCTTGAGCATGCTTTTGAAACACATGTCACATGTACTATATTTGTAGGTGCCACGTCCAACGTAGTACAGACTTCACGTTCGTTCTCGCTTTGTTCTTGCACGTAAAATTCCGGTGCAGGGGAACTGATCACTCCACTGTATCTTATTCCCACCATTGCAATTTCTATCAACACTAGTACATGGTAGTCAGCAACCTCCGCCCCCCCTCTTAATTGGCCCACCCACCTGCCTGCCCCTAAAATTGAGGTTCCAACCCCCCGCGACGATGAGATTTTGGCCGCGGAAAAGTGGGCTCAAAAAAAACTGTGCGCCCCCCCTTCGACCCACATTCGTCGTCTTGTGATGCGGAGACTGCTCTTCACTCACCTGCAACCGGGCCGAGGCGGACGACGGGAAGCATTTACAATCATTACTAGTACTAGTACTCATACTTCTTGTAGTACTAGACCGGTGTTGCAAACCACCTCTGCTACTGTTATTAATATAATGAGGACTACTATTGCTCCAGCTTTGCTATTGTCACTGTTGTGTCTATGGTTATCGTTCTCATCATTGCCATTGTTATGAATATTATCGTTATTGGGGCTGGCTTGCACAAGTCGTGGCCTGCCCAGGATGCTGGAGACTCCGGAGACTCCGGATTCAAGCTGCTCTGCGAGAGCCTAGATAAAGAGTTTGAAGTTTGGGCGTGGGGAGTTCGGAGCTCAGACTCAGCCGAAGCAAAGGGCCTCTTGGAGCTCCTTCAGTGCCAAACGGACCTGGCGTCGAAAGTCGACTCCTAGGGACTCCTCTTCTGGTCTCTGGGCCTGACGGTTCTGCGGCTCCAGCTTCGCAGCTTGCAAGAGATCCTTCCTCAAAGCAGCGCGCTGAGTCGGAAGCCACAGAGACGTCTGGCGCCCGGCTTGGCAGCTTGCAGCACAGGACGCCCGTCACCCCTGCCATCATACTGTAACACTCTGCCGTGAATCCTGGACCACAGATCTAAACCATACTTGATAACAATCTCGGGCATGAAGCTCGCGCTTGGCAAGGATCTGCCGCGCGCAGCCACGCCGGAAGAGCGCCTGTTCATTCCACAGATGACGCTCACACTCGTGAAAAACGATGCCCCGGACATGTCCTTAGCATTGGATGGCTGCAGTGCCAGCACTTCGCTGCAGAGATCTTCGACCTCGAAGGACGAGCTTCCGATTCTTTCAATCCGTGTATAGCGTCGTGTGACCCACTGGCCTCTTCAATGCGAGCTCCTGTGCGCAGCAAGCTCGCGGCCAAGTTTAGCCGAACCTGAGCAAGAGCATTACAAGCAGCCGTGTGCTGAAGCTTTACAAGAAGAGTTAACCTCGTTGAGTGGGGCCCGAGCAGGTATTTGCAGATCCTGGCATGCTAATACGGCCGAAGTGCTGCAGAGCATCGGCTACCAGATTCGCACCTCAGAACTGTCCAAATCTGCCTTGATTTTGGCCAACGCCTCATCGGCACGAACGAGTTCGAGTTCTACTTGCGGTCAACCGAGCTCGACTTTGGATAGATCGACCTCTGCGTAGCATTCAGCTGCGGCAGCAAACTGCTGCAAATGTGCTAGAGCGGCCAAAGGCACCATGCCAAGCCCTGCAAAGCCACTGATGTGTCCTGACAGCCTCAAAAAGCTTGTTGCCCTTCTCCCGCAGACTGCAGGGCGATGTCTCCTTGCTGGGTGTAGTCTGGGAATTCTGCCACCCGGCCCAGCAGGTACCGAAAATGCCATGACAAGGCCTGCATGAGCTGGAGATGTTGCTCATGGCAGGCGCAACACCATGTACTTTGGCCCCCCAAAAACGGGTTCTAATTCTTTTGGGGTCAAGCCCTGAGTACAGCGGATGTTTACAGAGTCATATCTCTTCGGGCGACGACCTGTGAAGGTCATCAGTCCTGTTGTGCTTTTTGGAGATGAGGACTGCGCTGCTGCTGCATCACATCCACCGTCGCGGGTTTGTCGTGCAAGCTGCATCGGACTCCATTCTACACTCTTGCTTTCGAGCGCGACTGCGCTGAACGAGTGGATAGTGGATCTTAAGCCTCAGAGTGCAATCTATAGATGGTATGAAGAGTGCATGCTGCAAACAGAGCAGAGCTTGCTTTTTGGTCCCTGCGCTAGCGCATCATCCCGAGGCTACTCCTTCCCTCCGGAACGGACGAAGAGCCTGAAGAGCGAGGGAAAGGGCAGAGGCCAGTGTTTTGCGATTAGGGCAGCAGGGTCCCACGCTTTCCGGAAACCCCCAAAACGGATTGATGGACTCCGATTAGCTGCAGCTGGGCGACAGTCTTAGTAGCCGACCACTGGCCAAAACCTCCCGCAGTGCCTCGCAGTCTTCCGTCAGCTCCTTCCGTTGGCAGACATGCACGGAAGGATCACTAGAGTGAAATCGTTGAAGGCAGCAAAACGGTCGAGTCCTTGATGTCATCATCCACGAAGAGCCCCGTGGCCTTCAGCCGCAGAAGCCCGCAGTTTTTCGCAGAAGCTCAGCTCAAGGAGATCAGGCCTCGGGCCTCGGGCCTCGGGCCTCGGGCCTCGCCTCGTCGGCTTTGGCCAGCAGCTGGGAGATGAAGATCGCCTCAGATCTCAGAGCTGCAGAAGCAGCTAGGCCCGGCAACGACCCTCCCTCTCTCTTGCAGCCTGCCTTGGAGCGGAAGCCTTCGCGTTTGATGCTCCGAACCTCGACGTTTCCACGAAGGCCTGGCTAGTCGAAGCCCCGGTTCGAATGCACAGGCAGAGCCTAGAACAGAAGCTTAGACATGGCTTAGACTTTTCTTGCGCGTCCGAAAGCAAGCCGACAGTTCAACATAAGCAGGGCGCGCGAACGCGACACCATACAAGGCATGCAGTGGGAGGCTTCTGCTGCATGCTCAGCTGGCTGCAGCTCTGGGAACGGGTGCGCCGGGCTGCCGTCATGTGCATTCTCAAGCATTTTTCAGAAGATCCTCAGGCATCATTATGGAGGCTGCAACTCAGCGATCAAACTAACAAAACTGCCGCCCTCTCGATTGAAGCCAGCTGCCAAAATCTCCTGTGCCCTGCACTGGTTGTTGCACTGGAGTGCCTTGGAATGTTGTGGCTATGTAAGGGAACAGCTAGCTCTTTCCGAGCTGAGAAAGTGGCTTCCAGCAACTGCTCCTCCAGTTCAATTGTTCGAGGGCTGGCTTTGTGTTCAGTGCCTGACATGGAGCATCGGTGCGCAATCTCAAGTGCTTGTGCTCGGCACCTTCCAGTGTCTCACACACCGATGACAGCGACAGCTTCCTGGATGGATCAGGCGTGTCCTCCATCCTGCGACGTGACATGAATTCCAACCCGAGAACAGGAGTCTTCCAGGAATGTCCTGGGGAAAGAATAGTCCAGCGATGCACACAAGGCTCCACCAACCTCCCGAAGGATTGCATGTGGCAAAGCCTGGCAATCTCCATTCGCAAGTTTGCCAAAAGGATCCAAAAGGCCAAAGGCGCCAGGCAGTTGCAAGCCTCGAAGGGCTGTCCTCCTGCCGGCAAGCCGCGCAGGTCGCACCTCACAGGTGAGAGAAGGCAGACAGGGACGAAAAGGGCAACAAAGCCTTCGAGGGCGGCACAAGCACACCCCTGAGCATGGGTCGGTGACGAACAGAGCCGCTTCCACGTCTGGCAGTACGAACCTACATGCATGCTCCGTGCTCCCGGAGCTGAGGACGTGCTGTTGAGCAAGCGACCTGGCCACATGCCCCGGCTGGAGGAAGTGCTTTCCATCAGTGCCTGCTGCAGCTATCAGAGGCTCGCTTACCAAGAGCTGCAGAGATCGACCTAGGGAGACGTTCACAGTTCGAGGGCTTCGGTTGAAGACCTCGCAAAAAGAGAACCACAACACAAAGCTGATGGCTGCGAGCAGTAAGCGCATGAGCTATAGTTCCAGGCTGATAGGCTACGGGCCGTCAGGTTCGGCGCTTCTTCCCGGGTGTTTCTCGGGCGTAGCCTCGCGGATTCACCACGGCATCAAGTGCGCCTGCTGAGATCAAACTGCACTCGAGGATGCCACAATCTGTTCTGAGCGTGAGGAGTGCAGTAGACCTTTCAAGGCTCAAGAGGCTTATGGGATGCGTCCAGAAGCGCCAACTGCAGCAGGCCAAGCCTTGGGGTTGATCTGTGGCCCCGGACCAACGAAGCCCAAACTCGGTAGTCGCAGGGAATCCGCTTCCGCTATCCGGATCCGCTTGGAGCTCTGGTCTCTGCCAGTCTCAGCATCCGACCTTTGTGGGCCCATTCCGAACCATTCCGGGGCAGTTTCCTCCTCTCCGCCCGTGCTAAATGTGCTGCCAATCACAGTGATGCCATCCTGTCAACGTAGAGCACCCCCCCCCCTCACGGGTTGCAGGTGCTTTCGCGGGCCATGCCTCCGCATAGAGCAACTCTCTCTTTGGCTCGCCAGACGAGGATTGGCCCATGGCTTCCGTCGGATCGCATGAAACTGCTGTGCGTCAGCTGGTCTTTGTGTCTAGGCCTCCTAGGCTGCTGTGCCACTCATGGCTGCTAGTAGCAACCACAGCACTGCACCACCTACATGTAGCCGACGGAGCCCAAGCAGCTCTGGCAAAGCAATGCGGGACAAAGTAAACACAGGCAGTACCTCAATTACAACATTACAGCGAAGGCATGCTTTCATAACCGCACCAGACGAGACGGTACTCGACAAGGGACGTTCATCGGACATCTCGCACAACTCTGCCGGTGCAACCTGACGTTTCCGAAGTGCGTGGCTGGTCCTCAGTCCCCGGCGATGATCACAGCACACTCGTGTGAGTAGACTCAGCCGGCGTGACCTCCTTCAGACGTGCGCTGATTCCATGTTGGCGAAGGAAGAAGGCGATATCCTTTCAGGGGACAATAGGGGAACCACTGGGTCACATGGACTTCCAAGTGCAGATGGCCGCGGTGGGTCCTCGCTCCGCGAATTCCGGGTCACAATGTACACGCGTGGGTGCATGCCACACAGTGCGACCTGATATCAGAAGAGGCCTTAAGCACGCAGGAGCGCTGCATCAGAAAGCCCTTTGTGGCAACTGCCAAATCGGAGTCCAGTGAGTGGTTCCCAGAAAGTGGAGAGGCTCCGGCCTGCGGGTCGTCAAAGTCACAGCACTTCCGGAACGCGATTGCACTTCTAAACCTTGGTCGTGCATAGTGTGCGGTCAAAGTCGAGAAAGATCACGTCCGGCTGATGCTGCGCTGCCGTCTGCCACACCTGGGCCGTGACCGCATCGCATTGCCTGAACTCTGTTTGGGACAGCGGCCCACATCTTCGCCATCCCCGCGAAGTAGGCAGCATCGTTCGCAAGACCATTGCTCGCAAACAATACCTTCCAGGAGTCCGGAACGTGCGCGCTCATGGAAAAGACGGAAAGCGCTGCAATCCGGCCGAGCCACAGCGCGAGTCATGAGGGCAGAAGCTTCTGCTGCACCGTGCACCCCCGTAAGGACATCGCCTGCAGCCGACGCAGACTCACGAGGCCGACATATTTCCCAAATCTTTCCCGAGGTGGATGCCCTTGAGATCGCAGCTTCGTCTCGCACAGAAGGCATTGACCCCGGTGAAGCCAAAGCTTCGACAGTCGCACCTTTGCTAGAACAGCACTTTTGTCGAGGGTCTCGCGGGACCGAGAGGCTGAGAAAGTGACTGAGCAGGTTTGGCAGGCATCGGGCCGCTTTTCCTCTCAGAAGCCACATTCATATGGGTTTTTTGTCGCCTTCTTCGATTCAGACCTCAACGGCGCACCTCCTCACCCAGACAAGCTGACTTTGGCCAGCCCGCAGTGCTCAGTTCAGACAGCATGGCCTGGCCAGAGCCAGAGCTCCGATCCAGCTGGAGCAGCGAGCCATGAGCAAGGAGCCGCCATGCGCCTCTCGATGTTCTCCTCGGGCTGCGCGGTGCCTCCGCACAGCGCCGGCTCCCGTCAGCAACGACGCCGTCGGAAACATGGGCAACGGGCCGGCGCCAAGCTGGCCTCGCCAACACGTCTGGGAAGCCTCCAAGAAGACGCGAAGGAAGGATGCGACAACAAGACATCCTTTCTGAAAATGGCGACTGCGACTGCGAAAGAAAACAAAGCCAGTTTCCTCGCCTCGAGGCACGAAGGCGGCGGCACCACGAGCTCCCGAGACCTCTCAGCCACGGAGCCAAAGATCGCACTAGGTTGGGTGTGCTGTGGTTCTCAGCGCCGGACGAAGAGCCTCGAGGCGTCGCTTCCTCGGAGGGCAGCACTCTCCTCTCATCTTGAGCGGGGCTGAGCGGCGCTGAGCGGCGCTGAGCGGATGCGGCCGAAGGCTCTGATGTCTGCGATGGGATCAAGCCAGCGAAGGAGCTCGGACATGACCTGGAATGCACTTTGCACTTAGCTTCTTTGGGGCTCAGGCGCTTAGGGGTTTGTGCGGCTGACAAAGGCTCTGGCAGACAGCATGCCCTGCAGCACAAGCCGGTGGCCTGATGAGCTCCAGAGAACAGAAGGCTCTTCTTCGACCGCTGTCGTAGAGATCGAATGGCCTACACTACGTGCCCGGACGCCCGTCCACCACACCACTCCACCGCCTCTCACCACTTGTTAACCATGTAAAATGGCAAAGGAAGGCTCTTTGAACCTCCAAGCCCGAATCTCCGTCGCCGTATACCTACATAATATGTGCCTTACATCCTACCAGCACCACGCTCACCACCTAGCCATAATGTAGCTTGTCAGGTCTGGAAGGTTTCAGTTTCAGACAAGCCCCCAATGCATGCCCACACCCCCCGTCGCCATCGGCGGCCTGCCCGCGACAGGTCCGGATGCCGTTTGAAGCCTTCCCCCTGCTGAAGTTCCTATGTTTCGGCTTTTGCTGAGCAACTTCGGCCAGCAGAATAAGATGTAACAAGCATCATGGTTCTTTCATGCATCAACAAGCTGTTGGTGAATAAGGCATCCCGTCGGGCGAGTCGCGGGCACCGTGCAGGTGTAGCCCTGCAGACACAGCCGTGTCACTCAAGTACTCCGCCGAGTCCTGGGCTAAGCTGCTCAGGCCATCGCGCATCAAGCTCAGTCCAGGAACGATTGAGACCGTCGCATAGCCGTCTCCCTTAAGCAGTGCCTCAGATCGGGCATGCGAGTCTCCAAAGCGGAAGACAAGGCGAAAGCAAAAACTCTCCAACATGGGAACAATCAAAAGCACTCAACTATCTGGGAATCAGGCACTCAGCCGACGCTCAAGGCCCAGTGCCTGCTCCTCGACCTTCCAAAGAGCACGAGGCATCAGGAAGCGATGCCTTTCCTTACAAGCAGGCTCTGCGTGCCTCACGAAGTGCAGTAATGTATCGACGAAGCGCACCCTTTAGTGCAGTGGCCTCCGGCATGAAAGGGGGGCTAAGCACAAGCAAAGCTCTTCACACCTCGGGTACTTTATTTTACAGCTCCCCGAAAAAATGTAAGCTATGTCCACTAATCAAGAAGATTGGAAAGGAACAAAACTGCGTCGGGGAAGCTGCTGTGCTGCAGGCAAGTTTTTAGCCTTTTTCCCTGGCTCAACCCTTACGTAGCTCTTAGGTGAATCGAGCAACCTTCCAAGGCGCCTTGACGGCCCCGCGAGCAATCAGCACCAGCTCCAAGTAGTGCAGAGCGTTCCTTCGTCATGACTTCGCAGGGGAGGGACCAGGGCGCTGGAGAGCGGAAGGGAGCGACCCGTGAGAGGGCCCCGACGCTGGCAGCTGCAGTTCCTAGGCAGGCGGGCCGGGGAGAGACTTCCTCAGTGTCTCTCTCTCCCTGCTCGCCTCGAGAGCTTCAAGGAGCTTCTTGAGCCCAGCATGGCCTCAAAGAGAGCACAAGTCGCAGGCGTCGCGTGGAGGCCGCAGGCCCCTAAGAGCCCAGAGCGGCCTAGCTCCGACTCGACGAGGTCCCGCTCGGAGCGCCAGGCCCTGGCAGCAGAAGACTGCAAAAAACTTCGAAGTGGCTTTCTTCATTCTTCTCATCTCTTCTCTCTTCTCTCAGCTCTTTACTGTGTGAAGGGCCCCCCGGCCTTTGCAACTTCGCAGGCTTTGCGGGCTCCGAGGAGCTCTGGAGGCCTTCGCCGTGCATGGCCGCGAAGTAGGCGTCGAAGGCCTTGTAGTTCTCCAGGAAGAACCGGGCCTGTTCCACAAGCTTCCAAAGCTCGAGGCTTTCTGGCAAAGCTTCGAATTTCCACGGCACTCCACTTGCGGGATGTCGCGGCAAAGCACAGATGGCTTTGCTGAAATGCCTTGCATCGAAGACTGCCGCGACGGCACCCCGGCAGTCATTCAGTGCGTTGGAGATCCCGATGTACCGATGCCTCCGCTGTGCCGAAAGAGGCGGCGGATCCTGCGAAGGGATCTGTTGGGACGATGAAGCGTCAGTGGCTTCCTGTGGGTCCTCTTCGGTCGAGAGCTTCGCCGTTGAAATTGCGGCCTTTGCTGCTTTCTCTTGCGCATCAGCATCCGCGACACGAGAATAATAGAAACTCGCGAGTTGCCGAAGGTCTTTCTCCAGACCAGTTGCAGTCTGCCAGAGATGTAAACAAAGCTTCTTGAAGTTGATGAGCTCCCTACGCACCGCCAGACAAGTCTGCACTTCCTCCTTGAAGCATGCAAGAATTCGTTGAGCCAGTTTCTCGGAAAAGGCCGCGTGCACGTCCTTTTCAACCAAACCCCAGTCTCCCTGAGAGTAGGAGAGGATGTTGCCCTCCACCAAGTCCAGCACACAAAGGCCTGGCACTGCCGTCAGCCGCTTGCGCAGCCTCTCCTGCCAGTCCTCTTCCTGCCAGAGACGCAGCTCTTGCTCCACCATTCGATTACCATCTGAGGCACGACGAGCATGGATCTGCACATGCTCGGTGCTTTCGCAGACAGGTTTTCTGGGTGGTGTGCTCGTTTGAGGGGCAGTGCAGCAAGCAAACGCCTAGCATCATGTCTTCTACGATCAACCGAGGATCCTACCCTGCTGGACTGGCACGACTGAGTAGACAAGTGTGTCAGCACACTTCAGGCTGCTTGCACTCGAAGACAAGTGGAATTGACTGTTGGAATGCACCTGTTCTAGATGTCTATCGCCTCCTGCCTCCTGCGTTCAAGGAGACTCGGTGGTGAGACGCCCCGCCCACCGGACAGGGAGTTCGTTAACGGCTGATCTGCGAAGAGGCGGCTTGCACAAACTCACATGCTGGCTTCAACAAACAAGGGTCCCCTGTTTACTGGTTTTTGCACTAGGATCCTACTATTCGGGGTGTATTGTAGGGGTCCCTGATTTCTGGAGCCCCAATAGTGCTGTCGTGTACATCACCATGACGTGAGTTTCTGCGCCAGTGAGTGGTGTGCAAGCCACCTTTCATCCGATGTTGGAAAACAGCGGCACCAAACTGTGACATGTCGTTAAAACCGCTGCAATGCAGCGCAAAATAAATCGGGGCAAGCTAGCTCCAGCATGCCCAGGCTGATCCGAAAAGTCTTAAGAACCCGAATCTGTTGTGTAGGACCCTGCACTGCTGAGGTTAAACGGGGAGATCTTTTGCAAAGAACTCCTGCTCGCCACCACGAGGCAGCAAATCATTTCGATGGACTGCTTGCCTTTGCCTGCAATCATCATATGCAACTCGAACAGCACAGCACCACCAACATGCCCTTGGCAGTCGACTCCCAATATACTGCCAATTTCGACTCACCACCAAAGGGGATCAGTCTGGATTTAACTTAACGTCACCCTGTTGAAACAAACCGCCACTTCAAAGATGCTTCTGGTCTGCGGTCCCCCCTTACCTAACGTTGTTGCACTTCAAAGTCCAAAGCCTGGCCTTCCTGAACTGCTCGGCCAAGCTTGGACGAGGCTCTTCTGGAGCAGGCAGCAGTGCATCCATGTCCAGGTCCGGCATTTCCGCGCGCGCAGGAGCTGCCGGCACACCGTGGGACATGCGCTCCTTCCATAAACGCTTCAGGCATATGTGCCAGCCAAAGGGATTCATCTGAAACTCAAAGCCCAAGCAAAGCAAAGGTCGCTCAAATGTGCTGAAAGGCATAAACAAAGCCATGCAGGCTGCAAACACTCTTGACAGTTCAGCGAGCATGATGCGCAGGATAACCATCACGCAGCCCAAAACTGTCAAGAGCACGTCGTATGTCTCAGTCTGTTGCACGCATGTGCAGCACGTTTGCGGGGTGCACCCAAAACCGGGAGTTGCACTCCTGTCCGACACGAGCCAGGTGACCTGACTCCCTCCCATCCGAAAGATCCTCCGTGTCAGAGAAACTGAAACACGATTAAGCAGGGGTGAGAAGAAGGTCTTTGGATGGGCTGCATCCGACAATATGCCCTGGCAGTTCCGCGGCTCCCGCTTTGGCCCGGCGCCCATTCTCGAATAAAATCGCATTCTTGCATAAACGAACCAAGAGCTCAACAAATGTCCGCAGACCACATGCAGATTGTTTGTTGAAAAATGAATGCAAGTTCATGAACCCCAAAGTCACGTGAAATTTGCGAGAGAATGCACTCTATACAAGACCCTTGCAAAAGCTAAGCTCTTGGCATCGTCAAACCATCTGCACAACAACTCTTGGAACAAGTTGTAAGCTGAGGTATTGATGAAACAAGCTGCCAAGGTCCCTAGCATGCAGATGTCGAATATCCCATTAAGTAATGTTTAGTGCTGGCTCCACTAGAACCGCTTTCTGAAATTCAGTAGCCCCGCTAGTGCAAATTGAAAAGTGTCGCAGAAACAAGAAAATGCCTCCACACTGGGAAACGAAATCTCCTACACTTCTGAACCGCCGTTCCGCTGCTGTTTGCCATAACGCGTACAAGTACGTGACCATGCGTGACCACCACCACGAACAACAAGAACATCAACAGCAACAATTTTATTGGACGCTGAGCGAGCGGGCTCTGCTCATAGCGGGCGCATCAGAAACTTCGAGACGTGTCGTAGGCCAGCGCCGCCCTTTAGTAGCGGACCTGCCGACATTCCAATAGAGGTCAAGCGGCCTTAAAGTCCCTTACGGAGGATGTGGCGGCGCGAGGGGGCTGTCCTGCGATCATCGCAGGTACCGCCTTCATCCGTTTTTGGAGCAATGAGCCAAACTCCTTTTGCTCCGAGGCCTCGGGCTAGCCAACAACCTTAAACAGAAGCACAGAGACCGAGCTAAAGGAACAGGAAAGTCGCTCAACCCCTATAGGATCCTCAGAGAAGGAAAACGAAGAACTGTTGCTAGCAAATTTAAAAGAGAAAGGCCTAAGTAAATCGAGTGTCACTGCATACTGTACAGTGCAGCGGCAGCTCTTCCCAAAGGCGGTGCAGTGGTTTTGGCGGTTCTCGCGCTGCTGCGTCTACACACTCAAATCCTCGTGTGACAGCTAGACTCACAAGATCTATATGTCTTGTCTCCTCCGCCACCCTCATTGCGTCCAATGCTCACGAACAGGCAGCCGGGTCGTACTCCGAAGAGCCGTGTCCCAGAGTTCCCGTCTAGTGGCGTCCCACACTAGGCAACTCCGGACTACCAGCGATGGGCCGTAAGGATGGTTCGTCGTCACGGCACGTGAGCCGTCACTCCTAGCACTGCCTGACCCCGTCGGTAGGGAGGGCCATGGCCGTGGCCCGACACCCGTAGCACTGCGCGTCCGCTTGGCGGCTGTGCCCAGATGTGACGTGGAGCCGTACCAACGTAGACAGTTGGGACTTATGACGTTGGCCTGCTCTTCTGAACCTGAGTCCACGGTGTCCCAATCTGCGCGTTGTCCTGAAGACAAGTCTGGCCCGGCGGCCTGTGGAAAGGCCGCCCCCGCAAGGGAGGATAGCCGTCCCAGGCCTTCCAGGGCACCCCATAACAAGAGAAATCCCTGGGGTGCACATCGGGCCCAGCATTGGGAGGATGCTGACGAGTTGAAGGCTTCAAAGTGGCACCCATCCTCTCCCGTGTCTGTTGTTCCCAGGCGCTGGCAGCTTAACAGCGGCGCTGCACAAAAGGCTTTCAACAGTGAAGGAGGAACTCGATCGCACTGGCTTTGTCGCAGCCGGTGGCAGTCTACCCTGCCTTTGGAAGAAGGTGCAGTTTCCGAAGCAGACGGCATGAAAAGCACAGGCGACCCGGGTTCTTCTTGTAAGAGAGTGCTCGTAGAAGCGCAAAACCAAAGTGCCAGCAAAACTGCGCAGAAAACACCTTCAGCTGTCCTTGGGTGTCTTGTCCAGAAGTTGAAAAGTCGACGAAAGGCAAGGAACGAGGCCTCGTCTCGAAAGCTTCCTTCAAGGTACCCAAGTTCAAAAAACGGCCAACTTACGACTGGAACTGCTCCTTGACTGGCTTGGTGCGGCAGGTCCTTTTGTAAAAGCAAAGGTGGGAGAAAAACACTGAGGCACAGTCGGTGCGCCATCCGCTAGTTTCGCAAAACCTGGTGTAAAACCAAATACTGCTCCCTCCACCGTGCGGAAAGGTGGAAACCCAATCGCTTACCTGCAGCTTGTCCAGAGCTTGCTGTAGCGGGAGGCCCGGGAATTGGGACGTAGCAATCCACGGAGACACGAAGCTCCGAGGCACATTCAGAAGGACGTCCCTTACGCTTCGGCTAAGATGCCTTCTGTGAACCATTGCCATAGCGGCTCAACAGCAACAACGACAACAACAACAACACCAGCAGCAGCAGCTGCTGCAACAACAACAACCATGATGACGACGACGACGACAAGAACGACAACAATAACAACAACAAGAACCACGACGACAACAACAACAACCGCAAGAAGAACAATAAGAACAATAGTAACAAGAAAAACAAGAATAACAAGAAGAACAAGAATAGCAATAACAACAATAACAACAAGAATAACAAGAGCAACACGAAAAACAAGAACAACATTAACAACAAGAACAAGTAGAACGAGAACGAGGACAACAACAACAACAACGACGACGACGACGAAAATGACAACGACAACACAACCACAACAACGACAATAACGACCACACCAAAACCAACACAACAACACCAACAACAACTGACAACAACACTACCCACACCAATACCACCAACACCAACAACAACAACAACAACAACAACACCCACGCCAACACCATCTGCAACACCCACACCACCACCACCACCACAACCACCACCACCACCACTACCGACGACAACAACTAACAACACCAACAACACCAACAGCAACACCAACGCCAACACCAACACCCACACCAGACCACCGGTGCACCACCACCACCAACAACAACAACAACAACAACGCCCACACCAACACTAACATCCACACCAACACCGCCGCCACCACCACCAACAACAACAGCAACGGCAGCAACAACAGCTGACAACAACACCAACACCCCCAAAATAGTATTGGTAATTATTAAGGCCCCTATATTACAGCACCCC
>BGNK01006845.1:0-21065 GCA_003297005.1 Symbiodinium sp. clade A Y106 | reverse complement strand
CACCAGCCCTGATGAACAGACAACCGCCGGCACCGCGACAACAGAGCCCGACCAGGCAACGCCCAGCACCGGTGACCCCACCACCCAGCACCACGCAGCTACGGCGACAGCCCGCGACGACAGCAACAACAGAGAGGCAGCCCCCGCACCAGACAAGCCAGACCAAGACACGGACGACACAGCCGCAGCGGGGGACGACGTAGCTGAAGATGAAGCCCCCGATGACCTGGACGACGACACACCGACGTGTCATTCGAAAGAAGGCATGGCAGCCAACGGGTCCAAAACAAAGCCTGCAAATACGAATGGAAGCAGGCCAACCGGCAGCAGCGACAGCCCAGACCGCCTCCCCAGAATCAAGAAGGACCTGGATGGGGGATCGTGTACCAGCGTACACGNATGGAAGCAGGCCAACCGGCAGCAGCGACAGCCCAGACCGCCTCCCCAGAATCAAGAAGGACCTGGATGGGGGATCGTGTACCAGCGTACACGCGATCATGGAACAACACCACAAGCACGACCATTGCAACCCCAACAACCACCGAAAGAGTCGAAACCCGTCGACTGGAAAGACCTCCTCAACCGCCACACACTCCCGTGGGGGACTTACGGCAGCAGCCGACCTTCCGCAGGCACAGCAGACACGAGCCCCGGACCGCTAGCAGCCGAAGACGTGCCGCCAGCACAAGCACAACAAGCACCGCCATCACACCACGCACCGGAGACTGCCACGGACCACGGGGCGAGCAGGGACAGCAGCTCAGGCGAAGGCAATACCCCGGAGGATCCATCGCAAAGCAGCACCGACCACAAAGTGCCAGCTCCGACCTGGGCACAAACCAAGACGCCTCGGGAATAAACCCAACAGCAGACCACACCACAAGCAGCACGATCCCACAGAGCACCAGCCCGGACCCATGTTGCAACCAAGCGGCCCAGGAAGCCACGACAGCAGACGGCACCACACACACTGACAACACAGCCCACGTCACCCCAGCAGCAACACCTGACACAATGCCACCGTGGGAAGCCCAGTTGATCCAAGAGTGGGTAGATGCACAGACAGACGACCCGATCCAGTACATGGAGATCCCACCAGATTTCCCGATCCCACCCGATACACAGGGGGACATGCAGCCGCTCACGCACGGATGCTGGCGCATTGAAATCGTGCCCTCGCCAGACGCACCTGCCGATGCCCCACCAGTACGCGGACGCCCCCCCCGCATCGTGCGCCAAGGAGCGGAGGGGACAGCCAACACCGCCCCGCCCCTCACCACTGGACTTGTGGGAATCTTCAGCCAGATGACCACAGAGCACTGGCTCCTGGTGATCCAGCACGCCCCCCCNAAATCGTGCCCTCGCCAGACGCACCTGCCGATGCCCCACCAGTGCGCGGAAGACTCCCCCGCATCGTGCGCCAAGGAGCGGAGGGGACAGCCAACACCGCCCCGCCCCTCACCACTGGACTTGTGGGAATCTTTAGCCAAATGACCACAGAGCACTGGCTCCTGGTGATCCAGCACGCCCCCCCCCCAGACCAACACGCACCCGGCACTATGCTGCTGACGGCCGGCGATAAGCTGCTCTTTGAAAGAGTGGACGGCGAGTGGATCATACGCGTCGAATATCTCAACCCCGACGCACCCGAGCCGGTCCGCCGCCTGCGAGCAAGCAACAAACCCGCGGCACCATCCAATACTGCCAAAGACAGCCGGGGGAGATCCACACTGCCAAGCATCGCCGAACACGAAGACCCGCCGGGGCAAAGCAGCAGCGGAGCGAGCTCCTCTCACGAAGCCCCTCACAGCTACTACCCCCCAGTCCGCAAGCCAGTGACACCGCCAACCACGAGCTCAGAAGGCCCGGACCCTGAAGCATCCCAACCAACCAACCACCAACCAACAACGGCAGCCACCGGCCCCCACCAACCACGACCGGCCTTCGTAGACGACCGCCAGCTTCGCCGCAGCCAACGTCAAGCAGGGTCTCCCAGCACACCCACGCAATCGACCCCACCAAGCCACGGCCGACCTTTTGACACGCCGCTAGCGGCCCAACTCCGTGACGGAAGACAGATCGGGCCCAAGACCCCCCCCAAAGACGACCCAGACCATCCACCAGACACAGACGGCCCGAGCCTCATGCAACGGGGCCTCTGCTCGCCCCCCCTCAACCAGCCAGGCCAACACAGCACCACAACTGGCGCCGTACCAAGCCACACCCCCAGACAACTGCAAGAAGCAAGCCAAAGCATACCAGCAGCCACGGCCGCAGACGAGCTACCCCAAACAACGATGGCGCCCGTACACCAGCACCTGCCGAAAGCATCGGAGGACATGAGAGTGCCTCCCACCGCCGCGAACGAGCACCACCAAGACCCGGCTACACCTAGCCACCTTGGAGCCCCGTCGTCAACGCGGCTAGAAGAAGAGGACGACCCTAGCTTCGTACAACACAGCCTTTTCTCGGCCCCGCTGACCCAACACAACAGCCAAAGCTCGCTAGCAGACGCGATGCTCGACGACACGCCACAACAGCAACCAGACACAAGTCCTGCGGTGCCAGCCGCCACAGCCGTGGACGAACTCACACAAGCAACGATGGCAGTACAGCAAACCTATCCACCCACCACCCCGGGGGATATGAGCATGCCCTCCACTGGACCCATGCACCAAGAGACAACGGCAGCGGAACAGGACCAGCTCGAAGAATACAACCAACAGATACCACAGGGGGACGACGCGAGGGAAAGGTCCTGGCAAAGAGTCGAGAGGCACCTGCTCGAGATCCGTCGACTCGCTGCCAACAGAGGACACAACATGAACAACACTGCAGGTATCGTCTCTAACGCCGAACAAGCACTCGTTCACTTGTTAGTCGACACCCCAACCGCAGCAGCACTCGACACGCCAGACGGGGGAAGCGTGGCAGGTCATAGCAGGAACGACCACCCAAACACCCTGACAGCGCAGCCAGGCTCCAGCAGCCGGGGGACCAGGCCTACAGCAACAACAATCAGACAGCAAGCAGAAGCCGCCGCAGCCGCACTTGCAAACATAGCAAGACAGCAACTGGCCAGTGACGGGGGATGTATAAGTTATGGCATGCTAGAGCCTCATGTTGCAGCCCTGATGGACTGGATGTCAATGCTGCCCACTGAAGACGTCGCCGTCCGCATTCAGCTGCCGCCAGTCGTCACACCTTTGCGGGGGATCCTCGAACGAATCCTGCTGGGGGCGACAAGCACGGACGACTGGGCATCCCTCGTAGCGATGGCAGCCCTGTGCACGGGGAACCAGCTCACACACCCAGCGGACGTCGTCGCCATCAACACTGGGGGGATCGAGAGCACCCTGGTTGAGCGAGTACGCGGAAGTGAAGACTGGGAGATGGCGATCGTGACGCTCCAGCAACTCCTGGGGGAAGTCAGCAACTGGCCAACAGCAAGGCTACCTCGTGTGCAAGAGGCGGCCATGCAGCTTGTCAGGGGGATCTCAAGACAAATTCCCGAAGAGAGCCGGGGAATGCCGGACACAGAGGAACATTGGTGGANCCAACAGCAAGGCTACCTCGTGTGCAAGAGGCGGCCATGCAGCTTGTCAGGGGGATCTCAAGACAAATTCCCGAAGAGAGCCGGGGAATGCCGGACACAGAGGAACATTGGTGGATGTCGGAAAGACATCACGGAATGGGGAACCTGGCGGTGTATAGGGGGAGTACAAGCCCCCGCGAGCGACACCCCCGACGACAGCGAAGCAGCTCGAGTGGGGACGACAGCCACCGCCGTCGCCGACTTCACGCAATGCACTTCGCTGAACATCCGTGAGAGGGGTGAGAGCAGACTGAGGGGGATGTGGAGCATCCCCCACGTAGAGACAACCGGGGGAAGGAGCCTGAACCATCAGGTCTTTGCTATGGCTTGTTTGGGTCTTCGATGGTTGTTTTTTGAAACACAAGCTCCGACCCCCGAAGACTGTAGCAATACACGCACTGTCCGTTTGTTGAACCGAAACCTGTGATGCAATGGACCCCACAATGTTTACTACAGCCAGGCTTTGTTGTGATTGCATTGTTCTCATGTAGGGCCGTCACTGCAGATCCCAGAAGCATCACGGGGGAAGACACGTAGGCAGACGTAGCTTTTCAAACAGTGTCGACCGACCAGGCAGCATACAGTTCAATCGTGATAACGTTCCACAGCCATCAACATGTTCGCCATCTCGCTGTTTTTGAAGAAAGCTGCCGGTCGGCGATCTGATAAGAACCAGAGGAGGAGTCGGGGGATTCAGGAATTCTTATCAACCTTTCAGCGCATGTTGTACTCCGGCTGTTACGTTTTTGACTGATCCTCCATCCTTGCTCCTCGTGCAATAAGAGCCGTTGCTGCACCCTGGAAACTGTCCAAGCTGTATTCATGTATGTTCATTGTCCTTTTGCCGCGAACTGAAGCTGGACTGGGGGAGCGAGCAACCTATTGACAGAGAGTGTTTGACCAAAACTGATCGGTGGCTGACATCACTCTTTGATGGACCTACTTTATGTTGTGCCTCGGTGGTTAGCTATTGTTCTGAACAAGCATAACCGATCAGTTCAGTTCAGTTCTCATACGCGAGAGCTGGGGGAAGTCGTGAACTATACTTTGTTCTTAATGAGCCCTAATTGTATCTTGTTTCCTCTACGATGACTTCAGCCCTCGAAAGCAACCTCCAGTGTCAAACCTAGACAAACTGGGGGATCGTTCAAACAAAACTAAGCTCTCACACCCCGTCCAAAGCCCCCATAAACATCGGGGGGGCCTGTAAGGCCGAGGGGGTTTAACAGCCCCTCATGCCCCGGGGAAGAAGAGAGAGAGCCAGAGAGGGAGCCATTTCGGCTCAAGTACTGCAGAATGAGAACCCACTAGGTGTTTCTGTGCCACAATCAGGAATACCCCAAAGCCGACCACTTAATAAAACGAAGAGTGGTCGGGCGGGCTAAACGCCTGCGGTCGCACAGCGACCCCTATGCCCGGCAGAAAGAGAAAAAGAGAGAGAGAGATAGGCTGCCACCCGCATGCCGGCATACTGGAACCTACGAGAAGCCATGGCAGAAGTGGAGGTGCCCTCGTCGGCGGAGAGGGACGCAGAGAGTACCCAAGAAGCTCCAGAAGAGCCACCGAGTGAAGAGCCCAACACGCAAGAGCTCGCTGAAGCCTTTGAAAGTGGCGGCCAGCCGGACTCAGAAGAGGCCATGTACAGCAGAGAGGGTCGCCGTAGGTTGCTCTCACCCCCGGGGTTTCGTACATGTGTCGTGATGGGGGGACAACTGAGCAACAGTAGGGGGGTTGAACCAGCTAGTCAGCTGCCAAAGCAGCCACTGGCCGGGCCCTCAGTGTCATTTCTCACTTGTCACCTGCACAGGGGGGACAGAGTGAGTTGAGTGTCACATGTGGCATGCTGCGTTGCAGAGTGCTGTTGTACTTGCGCCCGTGCTGGGCCAACAGAGCCCGAGCCCCAGCTTCGGGGGACGAACAACACCGGCAGTAGGGGGGTTTGAAGCCTAGCCTTCGAGGCGGGTTGGGGTTTAGTGTTACGGGGCTTGGGGGGGACAGCCGGTGACTCGTACCTTGGGGGGCAAACTGTTGTCTCCGCACTTAATTCCCCGGTGCGCGAAATCGCGCGGGGGGCAGAGCGTGAGTGATGCCCCCGTGGCCGTGTTGAAGAAGAGAATGCTATCCCTACAACACGCAAATTACGTGGCAACGAGGGGCGTCCTAGCACAACGGGGGCAAGTGGTTGCCCGCCGCGACAGAGCGGCATCCGACCACGACGCAGTGGTGATGCCATGCACTCTGGGGGGAGGCCAGCCCAAGACAAACCCACATGGGGACCCCGGGTCCTGGCGACACTCCCTAAGGTGACACAGATACTGCAACAACCCTTGCCACGAGCCCAGGACCCTCACCTCACCATCAGCACGGCAGCCCGAGCAATCACCAAGCCTGGCCGGGGGGTGGACAAGTACAAAGAGAGCAAAGCCCTCAAACAACTCAGGCACGCCGCAAAAGCCCAGCACCAGGACCTGACGATGGAAACGCGATGAAACGCGTGAACGCCCTAGTCCGCAACGCGGCCCTATACGCAGCAGAAACCTGGCCAGCGCACGAAGCATTGCTAAAGCAAGCCAATTCCATGCAGCTCGACCGCCTGAAGCAGATGATGCACATCCACAGGCGCACGGGGGAGGCTTGGGGGGACTGGCAAATGCGCAGCCTTCGTACCGACAGAGTACAACTCCACAAGCAGAACACAGCCAGATGGAGCGCGTACATTCTGCAACAGATCTGGAAGCTGTGGGGGCACATGGCGAGAGGGGGAGGAGAAGTCAGGTCCATGTTGCTGTTGCGGTGGAAGAACCTCCAGTGGTGGCGCGCGCAGCAAGCAGACAGGAGGGGAGTGAGGCACGCAGCGCGCTACAACAGCCAACTAGATGTTGAACGAGCCTTAGAACGTACGGCGGGGGAGAACTGGATGGCGCAGGCCCTGCAACGCGATCACTGGAGAAAGCTGGCACCCATCTTCGTTACAACATGACGTACCTTGGGCGACGGGCCAGCAACTTGCCCTTACCAACCTAGCCAGCAACAAGAGAGCACCACAACGCAGCCGACAGCCGGCACTACGGCACGAGTGACGGAACAACCGACCTGATGGTGCAGCATAGCCGGCGGCCGCTGACAAAAAACAGACAGCAGAGGAGAACAGATGTGAGGACAGACTATGACCAGATGCAAACGCACAACCTCAGCAGCACCTTGCCACCGACACCACAGCAACCACCACTCTACCACAACAGCTGAGCCACCGTGACATGAATCTTCCAGGTGCCGCATTGATCCCACTTAATTTACAAGAACAGGATACTTTCCAGACACCACCTTCTGCACCAACGACCTCGTTGTCTGCTCACCCCCACCCACACCACAGCCACACCTTCCAATACGTGTCGACATTCAGTGCAGTTGGAGGACAAAGCAACCAAGCCCCCTATCCAACACCACAACCTTGCGCAGCATACAGCCCGGAAGCCATTCAGACCGCGTCCGTGCAGCCGCCGACAGCTCGAGCCAACTAAGAAGAGAGCAGCGGCTGCGATGGAGGGGGAAATGCACTTCTGTCGATACTGTGCAAATGGCTGTGTGGGGAAGCCCTACAAGCACGTGCCTGAGGACCCGCGCTGCAGAAATCACAAGCCCACCCCGGTCTGAAGCTCTACCGGGGGAAGCAGCAGAGCGGCAAGCCAACCTCCACCGCAGGGGGAGATCTCAGAACAGGCAAGCCAGATGGAGGACAGTGACGAGGCGAACTCCGAGGCGGGGGAGAGATCATCTACCAGTTCGAGCCCCAGCGACACCAACCCGCTTCGGGGGACATCCGCCCTGCGCAAGAGGATGTGCCAGCTGGTCAGGCCCTTCTACGAGCGCAGGTGGGGTAACGAGGACATGGTCTGGAACAGTACGCGAAGCCTCCTGTGCCGAGAAGATGCAGTCGCAGAGGGGGACACCTACAAAGCCCTCTCATCAGCCAAGAGCTCGCAGATGCTCTGTTCAATCAAACATACAGCTGCTTGATGGCTGCATGTGGCGCTGTGGGGGGGAGAAGGGGGAGTCGAACGCACTCACGCAGCGTTGCGACAGAACCCACTCCTGGCCAACTCGTTGTGGTGCGCTTGCCGCATCAGATGGCACGCACAGCTGAAGGTACCACTTGCAGAAATCCGCAAGCTCATGCAATCCCCACACGCGGTTGCAGAATTGCCGCCGGGCGTCTCAGAAAGGGGAGCCGGGACCGACCGTGAGGGCCACGACCTGAACTACCGCAATGCCGAGGTCGGGGAACTGACGGCAGAGACCACGAACTACCAGGACAAAGAGGAGACCAAGGAGACGGCGGGGGAGACTGAGATCCAACAAGACAAGAGAGCAGAAGAGCGGGCAACAATGACAGAACCACGAGAGACACAACAGGGGGTGACAATCAAGCGAGAGGAATCGCCTGATTGGACGGACCCCACCTTGGACGCAGAGTGGAAGACGCCGCCCGACCTCGACTTTGCGGGGGAAGGCAGCAACGCAAACAAGAGCCCAACGTGGACCGACCCAGCCCAAGACGAGCCCTGGACAACACCGCATGACCTGGCCCTAGAAGAAGATGAGGAAGACGGGGGAGTGTCAAGACCTTCAACGGACTACCTCACGAAAAATATGCTCAAGATCTATACACCTGCAGACGAAGCCTTCGAGACTATTTTTCATGGTGTGACAATGGCCAGTCTCCATCGAGAGTGGCAAATCCCGCCAAAGGGAGAAGACGCGGAGGAAGACGAGGTCGTCGGAGACAGCGCGNGAGACTATTTTTCATGGTGTGACAATGGCCAGTCTCCATCGAGAGTGGCAAATCCCGCCAAAGGGAGAAGACGCGGAGGAAGACGAGGTCGTCGGAGACAGCGCGGGGGAGAATGTCGCTCTGGCAGAAGATGATCTGGTACAAAAGGTGTTGCGCACCTAACAGTCGGAGGACGAGATGGAGGAGATCGCAGTGGAGATGCACGAAGGTGGGGACCCAACGGCCGCAGAAGCAGGTTCCCGCAGAGGTGGGGACATACAAGCAAGACAACGCAGGACCTGACAAGTCGGCCGGATGCAGGTCCGCCTTCCTGTGTCCGCGAGTTCCTCGCAGAGGGGATCGACAGCCCTGCCTCGTGGGAGCCTGATGGCGAAGGTACTCCCCTAGCAAGGCAAGCTGCCCAGACCTCGTCAAGTGGGGGAGTACCGGACCGAACTTGCCCGGCGGGGGCGGCACCTCCGAAAGCGGCGTCAGCAAAGCCACCGCTCAAGCGACGCCGACAACGCTGAGGACTGAGGGCAGGGATAGTAACCCGCAGAGCACGGGAATCCTAGTTTCTTTTCAACTCGGCTTGAGCCAGCTCGCTTCCGAGGCATGCCCCTTGAATTCGGGGGGGAAGCTTGTACTTCCAGTCCTGTGCAGTCTCCGTGACGCTCCACTCGAAGCAGTGGGGGAGCATGCTTTTCTTCCCCCCCTTTTTTGCTCCCGAAGAGTCATTCCTATAAAGGAAACGCACCCGCCTCTCCGCCCCGGCCGAACTTCTTCAGTTCTGCTCCGCTTTGCTTCCATGAGGCCGGGGGGGACCACCCGTTTTCACACTGAGTGCTCCGGAAAGGGAATCGCCCAATCCGTTGAGGCAGGACAGAGACTCACGGCGGCGCGTCTTCGCGCGGGGAGGGTTGCCCACGGGTAGCTNCTCCGGAAAGGGAATCGCCCAATCCGTTGAGGCAGGACAGAGACTCACGGCGGCGCGTCTTCGCGCGGGGAGGGTTGCCCACGGGTAGCTTTCCCTAGTGCCGGTAGCAAGCAAGCAAGCAAGAGAATGCGTGTGTGCGCGTGGGTGCATGCGTGCGCGCGTATGAGTGTTTTTGTTTGTATGTCTGTCTGTGTCACCGTACATGATGTCTTCGTACATGGCCCAAGGTTTTTTGAATTATGGTGTTGTGCTTGGCATCATGCCTGTTCATTGTTTGGGAACAATTGTGTTTTGGCGATTCGTTGTATATTGCGGTCAGGCAGATTTTCTGGACGAAGTTGCAGGTATTTGCAGGTTTGCAGTGGAAAGCTGCAGACGATTTCTTTCTTGGCGCTTGAGGACCGCCCGCCGCTGCGCCCCCCACCCCCTCCCCGGCCCACCCCATCGAAGCAGAAGCAACACCGGAAATGCCGATGTTGTTTTGGACGGCGACCCAAGCAGAAGGATCGTTGTAGACGTCAGTATTTTGGACATATCCTAAACCTAAAGATCCAAACCGCGTGTGCTGAATTGGATGAATTGAACCCGCCAAGTTTGCCTTGCACAGGTCGCAAGCTTGGAAGCGCTTCCAAGCATGTTGAGGCCAAAACAACTTGCAGCCGACCTCACATAGATTCCACTCACTACGAACGGCGACTTGCTCAGGCGACTACGCCTCCTTCAGCGTGAATTCGAGAGTCTTTGTCGTGACTTTTCCCACTTGTTTCAGGACCCGAGCTTGAACCTTCATGACAAGAGGTTGTACACGCTGGGGAAAAACACTTCCCAGACAGCGTGTGAGGACGATTCGAATCGAGACCGGATCAGCAGCAATGCCGCTCAGGAGCCAGTGCATCCATGTTGTATGATCCTCAACCCCGGCCTGCTAGCCCCGATTGCAGCTGTTTAGCTGCATGCCGGACAAAGACAGTCAAGATTGGATCAAGGGGATGTGTCCGGCATTTCTTGCTTATAGACCCTAACCACAGGCACCACCCCACAGGGAGACAAAGAAGCAAGACCAGAGGCACCACGCCGAGAGGGCGGCGGGGGAATATCACTGGCTTGGGGGGAAGTGGGTTCAGGCGCAGGATCACATATGCTCGATCCACCAAGCATTTGCAGGACACATCCTGGACCAGTTCCGATTACGCGCAGGACGCAGGACCAGAGGGACGTCCCATTTCGCACACGGAAAAAGTTTGTCTGGAACCTGTTGCATCGTTTTTGTTAGGCTGACACAGCAGAGGTGCTGCATGTTGCAGTGCTCACAACAAGGTAACAAATGTAACAAGGCCAAAGGCAGAAATTGAAAATGAAATCTGTAGTTAGTGCCGTAAGCATGCAGGATGGTTCTCCACAACAAAAGACATCGATCTTTGTTCCTTTGTGTGTTTCTCTCGGAGGCCAGTTCTGGAAAGGACCTAGAAGAGATTGATCACCTGTTCGGTGAAAGATGACTGGCAAAGCACAAGCACAACTGCGAACTTCAAAAGTTACAGGTAAGGATGCTACCATCCAAAAGGCACGACACCAACATGCCTGTGCCAGAGCGAACAATACCATGAGCAGGAAAGAGCGTTGACTGACACAGGGAACATGTGACAATGCGGATGTGCTACTGGACGTTCATTTCATGGAGAGCCAGATCGAGAGACGTACTTGGGATCGAGACTTGGGACGCTGTTTTCTGCCACAGCTGATGCTATTGCTGACTGTTGAGTCCATAAAATCACGGGGGAAAAAACGTACTATCAAGCGCAGGTCAAGATCCGTGACCTCGGGCTTCTGGCTGGGTAGTGCTCCTGCTACTATTGCAATTTGTACCCAAACAAAGGAATGCCCGAGAAACCCAAAGGAGTGAACTCTATGTATTCCAACAGGAAGTGGCCAACCGTGGCCGTTCGTAAACCTCAAATGGGAGTGTCCAAGACTGAAACATTAATTCAATGGACAGCCTTAAATCGAACGACGCTTACAGGAATTGCCAGGACGGAAAGCAAGGAATCATGAACCCTGGAATGGCGAACCCTGAACAAAAGCCTTCAAGTGGAGAGAACTTGGTTTAGAATGGCCGGATGTGGCCGCTCGCGAACGCTAAATAGACAGGGAGTGGAAAAGGGAATGGCCAACCCTTGCCGTGAGCCTTGCAAGAAGTGAACCCTATGGACTTCAACAGAAATACAGGCCGCTTGTGAGGCCTGAAAGGGCTAGCCAAAATGAAATGAGTGGGCCACCCGGCAACCCCAGGAGTGGCCAAGACTGATGGCAAGCAATGGCCAAGCCTACAAAGTTTGGGCCACCAGCGAACCCAAACACGTCGGGCCAGACCCCTGAACCTCCAAAGGAATGGCACAAGCAGGAAGGCAAGACAGCAGAGTGGCAAAAAAACAAATCACAAGTGTGTGAATGCAGGGCTGGAGAAGTCTTGACTGTGCAAGCTTTTGGCCAGCCCTCCGGAGTAGGAGGAAGATTAAATTTACACTCAAAAAATGTCGCAGGTGAGCGTCGTCCCTAAAAACGGTACTAGTAAGACAAGACATTCATCTGTGCAACTGCGGGCCTTGTTCTGGTGTATGCAGGAGAGGTGGACGGCAACTCCATTTGGTTGCGGCTTGAGCAGTCGTCCCGGAATTCGCTGTGTGAATGAGGGCGTGCTTCACTTGCAAGCGACGAGGTGCCACCCCGAAAGAGTCGCTTGGCACCTTGGCCCACATGCAATCGCTCAAGCGGTAGTGACAGTGATTTGCTGATCGCATGTGGCAGGTTCGTTCAGCCACACAGTGAAGCGCGAATGCTTCAGGAGCCAGAGGCAAGGACTTGCGATCACAGTCGCACGCTCGGTCATTGGTTGCGGCGAACGAACTGCCAGGGGAAGTTTGTCTCCGAACTGGATGGCGTTGCGGCGCGGTTGGAAATGCCTCGACACCTACAAACTGCAGCACAGCGCGGGGCGGTAGTTGTTGTTGCATGATGTTTCACGGCACTGTGTTAGGTTGCGACAGCGCATTGAGTCCTTGAAGGCAGATGGAAAGGTTAGACACGTCTGAAACCTTCGGTGATGCGGTCCGTTTCCGAAATCCAGGAGGATGCGAGGCTTGCCCGACGAGGTCGGCACGAACCCAAGTGTTGAACGATTTAGGGAAGGAACTTGAGTATGTTGCAGTACGCTGGCAGCTGAAGTCGCTCAAGGTCCAGACTGACACGCTTTGCGGGTGGGCTAATGCCGCAGCCATCTTAGTGACAAGCTCCTTGATTCAGTTTATTTTGTCGTGATTTGTCTACATGCTAAAAAAGGCCCAGCACAACCAGCGCTGTGCGAAGACCTCGACAAGTGTCGGGCTCGGTTAGAGATTGGGGGAACGGAGGGCATTGGTGAATTGGACATTGCATGAGAAAGTAACGGTCTTGCTCTATACACGGAAGCGCGGGCCGGATGAAACCGCCGTGACAATGCTGCGTAATCTCGAGCCCCGACTGTAGCAGACATGCAGGCGAATGTCTTTCAGACGGTCTAATTCTGCCAGCTCTCATGATATTCTTCCGCCCTTGTTGCCGGACCCCGATCCTGGTAGACAGGTAGTTCATGGCATGCACCCTTGCGACAGGACACTGACAACTTGGCTTCGTCGGAGAGACCTGCAGAAGCTTGACAGCATCTTCAATGGTGTCACGATCCAGCGTAAAGGGAAAGCAGCATGTGCAAGTTGCTTTGTCAAGGCCGGACCTGCGAGTGATGCTCGCTGGGATCTGAGCCATCTCGCAGCAACCACTATGTTGCTTGCATTGTCAGCCGAAGAAATTATTTCGGCATGATCAAGTTGTCCGGAGGATTTGTTGCTTTGGTTGTCAACAGCAAGTTTCTGAATGGATTGGATTGTGTTCAAACGCCCCACGGTTGGACTGGCGCATGCTGAGGCATGATTATTCCATTCAGCTGGCAATAGTACAGCACGCGGTGTTCTTAGGGCTTTTGCATGGGGTACAGTTCATTAGTGTGGGATTGGCTTCGGTGCATGATCACCTTAGGGAGCGGGACGAAGCGGCACGATCGATCGAGATGCTCGACCTTGGCGCTTCGCACGGCAGTTCCTTATCCAGGTGCCATGTACTTGCCAACGTGCGTGTTCTGTTTCTTCAGTGCCTGTGTAATCGAAATATGTTTTCTGCCTATTGCATACGTGATTCGTTATTCCACTTCGTGCGTCTGTTTTTCGACCAGGTTCTCATGCAGACTCTGCCTGCTTCTAAAGATCAACTCGGCTGCTGAATGTCTTATCCACGAACATGTGCCAGGCAAGCTGTTGCACTGCTACTTGGATGGCGTTGTATGCTGGTACTGGCTTCCATATAATACCATACTGCACCCTGGCTCGGATGTGTGTGCAAGAGTGCTGCAAGTGACAGTTCAAGGTGCTTCCGTGAGTGATGCAAGGGACACGATGTTTCTTCCATTGCTTGCGTCTACATAACCGTCGACTGGACCAGAGCCAGGTCTAGGGCACATGCGAAGACTCGCCTGCAAAAGAGTGCAATCGGTGAAGTTAGCACAGTCAGTGGCCCTCCACAGCGGAGATGGAGTTTCTCCTCGCACAAGGCTCCTTAATTGGTTTGGTCAGCACGCTTGGCACACCGGTCGGTACTCGGTCGGTGCTCATCCCTTATGCAGCAGCTGCACTGCTTGATAAGGTGGTGGTACAGAGGTATGGATGTCATCTGAAGCAGCCGCCGTGGGCTCGACATGGAAGCCGCGAAGTTGACAAGCAAAGACAAGCAAAAGGCCGTAACATCATTTGGGCCGTCGCCTCACTGAACCAAGGCCCAGACCTTCCACCCTCGTCGCGACCGAAGGGAGGAGTCCAGACAGCCTGCCGGCCAGGCCGACGGGTTGTCACAAAGTCTTTCTAGTAGTTCTTGCAACCACCCGTCCCACGGCCCTTTCGACTGCTGCTTTGCTGCTAATCAAGGGTTTTTGCCTACACTCTCGGGTGTCGGCTCTTGTTTAGTCTGTCCTTGGACGCGGAGGAACTTTAAGACGCTTTCGTAGACTTATTGGTGGGTTTTCGAGACGACAGAACCTGGCGGTTCTGTGGATGGAGCTCGGGACACCTCGAATTCACGGGACAACAATGGACGACACTTCCGTGGATCGAGGGCTGCGGTAACTGAGTGTTCAGGGGGCGGTACCTTGTGCACGAAAGCTGGGGTCTGACTGCAAAGGACCACAGGCCTACCCCCGGGCTCGCGTCTGTGCAGTCCGACCGCAAGGTTGAAGGGTTGCAGCATCCGTTCCCCCGAGTGTCATCACTCGCAGTCGTCACTTCACTGGGGCTCAGAGCGTCGTCTCATGTCTCGGCGCTGAGCACTCATTCGGCTGAGCCGGCCGTGCAACGACAAGGGGAACACTGGTGCAAGTCCAACTTCAACTTTTTTGCAAGAAGAATAGCGGTTAGCGGCCTCCTTCATCAATTCCAACAGGCGTGCAGACTTGATCGTCGTTGAGCAGGTTTGGGATTTGGAGCTTTAAGGTAGGGAATCAACAGGAACAGAATTAGTCTGAGCTGTTGCTGCAATAACATCTAATGTTCCTTCGGACACATGCTGCTTTGGTTTTTTGTGTTCCCAGCTTGAGGCCACAGCCCGCAGCCCACCATTCCAAGTAGTTAATGAGTTAATGCGTGCATTCCTGCTTGCACAATCCGGAATCGTCACTGATAGTTCTACTCTTATCAAGGACATTCGGCTGATCCCAAGCATTTCGGCAGGTGCCCTGGCACACCTTCCTGCTTGCCAGCTCCGTGCTGGTCGCTGTTTGGATTGTCGGCATCGTGTGGTACGTCATCAACCCACTGGCCTTGCCAATGCCCTAAGATGATTGTGGTTGGCTGTTCATTCCTTTTGCTGGAAGCATGCCCCACACCCGAGGAGTCGGAAAGAAAGCGTCGGGGTGAGTCCGGCAGTTCATGGATGTCAGTTTTAGTCGAGCTACGTCTGAAAGTCTTCTATGGGTCAAAGGATTGCCCAGGATTGCTTGACACAAACATCAAAGAAGTGCCGATCCGATGGGCATGCCTCTGTCTGAGCCGTTCAACTCTGGCATGTTGCTGTCGAAGCCCGCGCTAGCTCATGTCAGTTCTCGGTATTAGCTGGTAAGAGCCACAACAAGACAGGTGTGTGTGTGTGTGTTTGCGTATGCTGATGGAGAGTTTGGCGTTGTTCAGCTGGTCTTCTATCATGCTGGATGTAGAGTCGACGATGACATCTTCGATGTGGGCATTGCTGGAGTTTCTGCTTCAACGGCGTTGCTAGTATAGATTTGGAGCCTGCTCCAGTGACTGCAGTGGTTTCGACCACTCTCCTGAGAACGTTTGTTAGCCCTGTGACAACAGGGCTGGCACACGAGGAATCAACAGCCAACCTTGCGAACGCCCGGGAGGCTGAGGGAGATGACCAGCCAGGCCAGACTTAGTATCCATCGTCCCGCAGCATAGACAAGTTTTGATGAGAGACAGGTGTAGGACCAGGCGTAGACTTTCTAGCTAAACTATTCCCTCCGGGCCTTGCATTCGGCGTTCGGCCACCGTGTACACGGCTGGAGACCTGGCTTCTGCACGGACGACTGCGGACTCCGTCATGGCCAGTGGCAGTTAGCGTTCCTGAGGCTTTGCAGCCAGGGAGGCCCTCGAGTGTTAGCTTGAAGCCGAGGGACACCCATTTGCATGCAATTGGCTGCAGGTTTGTGGAATCACTCGATGTCCACAATTGCTGGTAACTCAAGCAGCGGGCAGTCGCCAATATAGTCCATGCTCGGCACCTACACCTTGAATTCCCGGATGCTGCTGGAGGTCTGTGCAATTTCCGGGACTGCACCAGAGCAGCCTGTGTACTCTCCAAAGACAGGGTCCGACGACGTTGTGGCTGTTGCTCCGTACCATCGCCGCAGCCTGAGACACGTCGTATTTGGCGACTTGAAAAGGCAGGTCTACGAGCGGCGGCTCATCGAGAAGCAGGTGCAGGAGACTGGACGATGTCCTGTGACCCAACAGGAGCTAACACAGGCCTGATGCCAGGGATGTCTCCCTTTCGAAAAGTTGGATGATTCGGATTCGTGCCGGAGGAAGACCTTTGTGAGATGAAGGTGAACAAGGTAGTCAAGCCTCGGCCAGCTGCAGCGACATCCATTCCTGGCATGCTGCACTTGCCTTAGTTAGGGCACTTGCAATGTGACCTTGGTTGGGCATGCAGTAACATGCAGTAACTGGCGAGAGCAATGGGTGCCAACACAAGATTCCCTTGCTGTGTGTGGGTTCTTTGGCATCCTGAATGTGCTTCGAAGAAACGTTCACTGTGCGTAGCGCTCCTCATAGCACGGTATTTATTCCAAGTAATTGCTTGCTGTATGCAAGGCCTGCTGTAAAGACGAGTTCACCATGCACCATACTGAGGACACTCTTACAGAGTGAATGGGATGCCCTCATGTCCGAAACGTATGAGATGAAGACGACCGCATCTCAGTGAGCAAACTGAAGCCCCCATATACCTTTAACTTCGACTGCTACGTCGCCAAGGAATCTTGACACCACTCGCAAGCAACTCTCTCATGCACTTTATCAGCATGATGCAGCTTGTCGCGTCATCGCTCGACTCCTACGGGAGCGAGATGCAGCACGAACCCAGGCTTGAGAAACGTGATTCTACAAATGGCTACATTCTCCGTGCTTGCCTGGGCATTCCAACTGATAAGAGTTGCCAGGTAGCACAGCTGCAGGATCAGCTCAGCAACTCAACACCTGCGAATGCACCTGCAGGGTCTGCCGAGGACTCGCCCAAATTGGATTACATTGTTGTGCCATAATGCAATGTGGAGTACGCAGTACACTCATAACTTTGCAGGCCGAGACTGGCCTCACCCCTCAGATCCTCAGCAAGATGGAGGAGCAGTTCGGCGCATTGCTCACCCATGGCGGTAGCAAAAACCATAAAAACCCAGCACTTACTTACAATCGAGAGGACATCGCCATTGCCTGACATTAGGGTTGCCTTCATGAGACGTGCTGTAGGCTTCAGAAACAGCCTATAGAAGCCTGTAGTCGTAGTTATTACCGACCCAGTTCAGATTGGTGTGGGAAGTGTCGTGGCGAGTGGAGACATGAGTTCGGTGCAGCGAGACAGAGGGCGATGAAGCGCAGAGCAGTCGTGATTGCCGGAGGAGCTTGCAAAAACTCTGGCGAAGAGCCGCAAGCAGTGCTGCACCCAGACTTTATCGCAGGAGGTTTCAAGAGCTGCACAAGAAGGCTTTCCAAAGCCTGCTGTGCTCTTACGTCTTCAAGCCAGCGAGTAGACCAGATCTCAGAGCAACCATCTTCGTCAAAGCTGAAGCCGGCTGTCAATACCGATTGTAATGGACGTGATTACCAATTGCACTCGCTTCAGTACATACAATATTGGTTTGTGCAACGTTCCCACATCCAACTGAACCTTGCTTCCGGCGGCTGTCCGTGGAGGTGCCAAGCAATGCAGTCCACCTTAGACCTTTCACCACGATACATGCAGAGTGGCAGAGTGAAGTGTCCAGCACGAAACTCTACCGACCTCAGTTCGTCGCCGTAGCTTCGCCTCGTCGCAAGCCGTCCAGCCCGGGTCATCGTGCTATCGTGACATCAGTGTCAGCACCACGCAATGCGAGAAGGGACCAGCCAGGAGCGAGGGACGCGGGGCTGAGGATTGCTGCAGGCAGGTCGCAAAGCATCCGCAGGGCTCGCCAGGTTCTCTTGCAAGCGATCTCAAGCGACTCTTTGTGTTTTTGCTGGAGATGAGCAGGTTTGAATACAGCTACCTTTAATGACTTTCCACTGACTGAGGCGCAGCTTCCCTGACCTCAATCCCCTCGAAGAGGTCAAAAGGCCCGAGATGGTTCGTTTTCCTTGTTGTGGCAATGAACCTGACCCCAGGTTGGAATGCAAAGGGTCGTTTCCCAATATTCACCACTCCACTGCACCTGGTGTTCTCTGTGTCGACGTGCACAAGGCCAAATCTACCGTTCACTAGTTGCATGACCCATTCTCAGCTCTCCATCCCACTTGAGAGGTTCATCCCCACAGGATTGCGACTGGTGGCGTCGACAGCCAGGCAATAGATTCCATCTTGCTCATGACACCCTGATACTTGAAGCTTACCTTGCTAAGCTGCCGGCCTGTGTCCTTGCAGTGCTTGCACGTGGAGCCATGACAGGTGATTCTCTTCGATGCGCAAAGAAGCAAGCCCGTGCAGAAGATGGCTGGCCACTCCAAGAGGGTGCCCCAACTTGTCAGCCCAATGCTAGCTTTGGTCAAGTGAAGCGACGGCAAGCTTCTCGCGAGATCCAGTCCAAACTTGTTGCAGGTCACAGCCGTCAAGCTGCATCCGGACAAGGATGTAGTGGCTTCTGCGTCGCAGGATGCGACTGTAAAAATCTGGACTTGCAGCCGCACGACAGACTGGTCAAGCCAGTGCGCTGCGCAAAGTCTAAATCTACTGCGACAGTATCTTCGGAGTCTCCCCAGGTACAACTGCCTGCACACGATCCGAAAGCACAGTGCAGAAGTGACAGACCTTTCCATTCATCCACTGGGAGAGCACCGGCCTCACCTCTTACGCATGGCAGCCTGCCCGATCCTGCACCGCATCCGCACTGAGTTACTTCCTCACGGCGTCCTTGGACAAGTCCTGGGCCATTCACGACTTTCACAGCGGCCGCTGCATACGACACATGCAGGCGGCCGTCATCCATGCTGCAAGCTCTCTGCGTCAACACCGACTACGTCGTTTCATGTTGGATAGATCAGTTTTGCCTTGCACCCCAGGATTTGGACTCCGCGTACCCTTGCATGAGCTTTCATCCAGATGGGCTGATTATTGCCGGTGGCACAAAGGCGCTTGCTTGCTTGACTCGAGTTCCTCCTGCAGCGACTACTATGAACCTGCTCATTCTTCGCCACATCTTCATAGTGAGCAAGTCCAGACAACTGTTGGGAATCTGTGCAGAATTTGTCACCAGGACAAGACGGTTGTTGTTTGGGATGTTAAGGAGCAGGCCAGTTGCCCACGTCGCGTGCAAGCACATCTCATCGAGGCACACAAAAGCAATGTTGCGAGGCGACCGTCACCAGCCTCACCGGCCATGAGGGCACAGTGCAGGCTGCTTTGATCACGTCTGTCAGAGCTAGACACTGGCTAACTGCGTTGGTTTTCTGTTTGCAGACTTTGTCCTTCTCTGGCAACGGCTATTACTTGGCATCGGCTTCAGATGATGGTGTTGTCAAGTGCGGCTCTTGGCTTTCGTTGCCGGCCGACGGGTTAGCACAGCAACCGTGGTCCGTCTTGCAGGCTTTGGGACTTGAGAAAACCGCTGAATATCCAGACCCTCAAGGATTGCCGATCCAAGACCAGCTGACGTGACACGTCGTGACACCCAGTCACATGTTCGGTGGGCATACAGGTAGACGGTCCCGTTCATGCTGTTGCGTTTGACGCCACAGGGCACGGTGCCCAGAAGCCTTTAAGAGCAGACTACTCAAGCAATTGCGATTTCTCTACTGAGGCAGTACTTGGCTGTGGGAAGCAAGACCGTGCAGGTGGACACAGTCTAGTGTGGCCCAGTAAGATGCGCCACTCTCAACTGCTGTCTACAAGGTTTTCAACTTCGCAACCAAGACGACGCTGACAGAAGCTGCTGCTTTCAAGGACACGCTGAGCATAAGAGCGGGCTGCATCACAGGCCCAGAGAGGTCCGGGGCAACTGTCGCAGAAAATGCTTTAACGAGATTCAGAAGGACCACTTGCTAGTCAACAGAACATGTGCAAACGGAGAAGATCGCGCATACAAACGCATTTTGGAGACTGTGCGTCTTACACTAACATGCCGCGCCTGTGCAGGAGCACACAGACAGTGTGACCGGTCTTTGCTGGGGTGCGGCCGCCAGCGCAATCGGCGGTGAGCCTGGGTACAGTAGCTTTTGCTGGGCTGAGGTCCGAATGCAAAGACACTGGCCAGCGTGTCCATGGACACGTCTTTGAGAATCTATTCCAACAAGTGAACACCATGCTCCCATGTCGCATTCTGTAGTATTCTCGGTATGATGACTGGCATCTCGTGCCGGCTGCAGCTTTGTTTCTCGTTCCCTTTCACAAGTTTCTTCGATCTGTTGCCTTGCTCTTTACCTTGTTTGTAGACTCTGGGAAGGCTGTAGCCATGCCATGGCTGCAGCGAGGCTCGACCGCCAGTGGAAAACGGACCTTCAGATGCTTAGGGTTTAGGGTTTAGGGTTTAGGGCTTAGGGCTTGAGGCTTTAGGGCTTTAGGGCTTTAGGGCTTAGGGTTTAGGGTTTAGGGTTTAGGGTTTAGGGTTTAGGGTTTAGGGTTTAGGGGTTTAGGGTTTAGGGTTTAGGGGTTTGGGGTTTAGGGTTTAGGGTTTAGGGTTTAGGGTTTAGGGTTTAGGGCTTTAGGCTTTAGGCTTTAGGCTTTAGGGTTTAGGGTTTAGGGTTCACTGTGTGGCACCGTGCGACTTCCCAACAGGCTCGGCTCACTCCGTCTTTTTGCTCGGGCGGCGCAGGTGGGGACTCTTCTCGACCCCCACTGTAGCCTTGCTGGGGTGAGCGCGTTCTACGCACCCGAGCCGAAAACTACCGAAGGCAAAAGCGATCATCGCTCTAAACCTTCAGTTGTTTGAACAGTTCTTTGCAGCA
>BGNK01006843.1:2921-22869 GCA_003297005.1 Symbiodinium sp. clade A Y106 | reverse complement strand
CCCTAAACCCCTAAACCCCTAAACCCTAAACCCTAAACCCTAAACCCTAAACCCCTAAACCCTAAACCCCTAAACCCCTAAACCCCTAAACCCCTAAACCCTAAACTCTAAACCCCTTAAACCCCTAAACCCTAAACCCTAAACCCTAAACACCTAAACCCCTAAACCCCTAAACCCTAAACCCTAAACCCCTAAACCCTAAACCCCTAAACCCTAACCCCTAAACCCTAAACCCTAAAACCCTAAACCCTAAACCCTAAACCCTAGACCCCTTGGCCCTCGTTGCCCCGAATCTTAAGCCCAAGCCCTAGACTGAGCCCTGGATTTTAACCACAACCCCAAAGCGACGGAGGAGCCCTTTCGGATGGTGTAAACCCCTGTTAAAGGGTTCAGGGTTTAGGGTTTAGGGTTTAGGGTTGAGGGTTTAGGGTTTAGGGTTTAGGGTTGAGGGTTTAGGGTTTAGGGTTTAGGGTTGAGGGTTTAGAGTTTTTTTTAAGTTAGGATGACGGTCTCTTTGAACGCCTGCCCGAGTCGGTTTAGAGTTTAGGGTTTAGGGTTTAGGGTTTTAACACCTGAAAACTCGAAAACTCGAGGGTTTAGGGTTTAGGGTTCAGGGTTTAGGGACCTCTACATACTCCAAACCTACACTCCATTTCTGAACACTCAAAATACATATTTAAACCTACACTCCATTTCTGAACACTCAAAATTCAGAACCGAAGCATGCCATGCCCGAATTTCTGCCTAAACTGAGCCGAGGGCATCCAGAAGTTTCTGGTGCCGGTCGCACCTGGAAAAGGAACGCATGCCCGTGGTGAAACTCGACTTTCTATAAGGGTTTGCATGACGTCACTGCAAGGGTTGCGATTAGGGCTACTGTGAGGGCTACTCTCAGGGTTACTGAGAGGGCGTAGATTGGGGTTTAGGATTCGGCAAATCTCAGGCTGGAGGGTTTCGTAGCATGCAGAGCTGCACCCCGGTGTTGTCTTTTACAGGGCTCCCAGAATTTCTAAAACTGCTCAGCCCCATCGTGCCAGCCGCTGTCCGTGATAGGGGCTGAGAATTGACCCTAAACCCTAAACCCTCAACCCTAAACCCTAAACCCTCAACCCTAAACCCTAAACCCTAAACCCTCAACCCTAAACCCTAAACCCTAAACCGGTCGTTAGATCGTTTGCGCTTGTTTCGGACCTTAGAGCTGGAAGGATCAGGGGACGTAGTGAGTAGCTTAGAAATAGGGCACCTAGTCATTTACTTGACGTTACTGTACTTACAACCCTACTTACCACCTACCTAAGAAGTCCCCTTTATCCGTCACGTACACTCTAAACCCTAAAGCCTAATGCCTTATTTCAACTTCAAGCTGTAATCAGGAGAGCAGCCTCTCAAAGCACCGAGAAACAGCAAACAAGCTCAAGAACAAGGGCTGAAACCTTAAACCCTAATCCCTAGTTTAGGGTTTACGGTTTAGGGTCCCAAGTTAAACACGGTTTAAGGTGTAGGGTTTAGGGCATAACGCCGAAGACCCAAAGCCCCTAAAGTCTACACCCAAAAATCTACTGGAGCCGAGCTGGATTTTAGGGTTTTAGGGTTTGGGGCATGTAATGGCGTACCTAGAGGACTACGATTACGAAATTAGGTCTCGAAAACCTTACTGAGGATAATCTTTGGGACCCAATTCCATAATGGTAGTCTGTATGAACCCTCTGGCATACAAGATAAAATGATGCAACGTAACTCAAAGCCCCAAAATCGGACTCTTTTGTCTCGCACACTCGGCCGCATTTCGACGGCTGCTAACACCCCTGCCGGAGGCTGGCCTACGACTTTAAGGTTATGGTTTAGGGTCTAGGGCTTAAGTTTAAAGTTTCGGGTTTAGGGTCTACTGTCCTCGGGTTCTAGGTTCAAGCGTTTAGGATGTGCAGTCTTCGAGTCGAGGATGCACTGCTTTACGCTTTGTAGTAGAATGGTGGATACGTGGGCAGCGAAGATAAGAGCAGGTCACAACGATATGTTCCACAGTAACTATTTAGGGATGATAAAAGCAGGATGTTGTCCTACATTTTGCTTGGGGCATACTTAGAAAGTCGCATGCATGGCAAGGTGCAAAAGCGCAAGTGTCGTCTAATGCGAGGTTCAGACATCCAGACACTACAGTTAAAGACAGACGAAAGAGACTCGAACAGTGCGATCCCAAATACAACGATCCCTATGCTACCCTATGGGTTGCTCAGAAATTAAGGATGACCGGGGGCAATATAATTAGGGGTCGGAACAATTAGTATTCATAGCCCCTGATACTCCCTACATCATATAACCATATAAAATCACATGCCGCACAACCTCATTCTAGAAACCCTAAACCGCTGCAATCATCATATGAGCAGTTTTGGGTGCAGGGGTTTGGGCGTTCAGCTTCCGGCAAGGAGAAACGGAGATCTTTCCCACCTCTGGCTCTGGTGAGGTACGAATGCCTGTACATATAGGAATTTTTTTTTGAACGCCTTTTTCCGTACATATAGGGTTTAAGGTTTAGGGTTTTTGAGTGTTGGGTTTAGGGTTCAGGGTTTAGCAGGCTTTGGGTTTAGGGTTCAGGGCTTAAGAGGTTCAGGGCTTAAGAGGTTTAGGGTTTAAGAGGTTTAGGGTTTAAGAGGTTTAGGGTTTAAGAGGTTTAGGGCTTAAGAGGTTTAGGGTTTAAGAGGCTTTGGGTTTTGGGTCTAGTTTTGTATGGTGTTGAGAAGCTTGTCTTGCTTCGAGAAGAATTCTGTTGGCGAGTCGAGTATCTGGTCAGCTGAGGGTGTCCTGGTGTCCCTACACCGTAAATCTGATCGATGCGGAAAAGGATAGGGATGGTTAGCCCCTAATCCCCAAAGCCTCAGCCCTGACTCCTTACAACCCGACGCCTCAGGATCCTAAATCCACTGCAACCGCCAAAAGAGTGGCCTTCTAACTAGAATAGGGTTTGAGGGGGGGGGTATATACCCGACTTATATACAGGAGGTGTAAAGAATCATTTTGGCAATTATTTAGGCCACTATACATTAAATGAAGGATCTTGGGATTAAAAGAGCCTCAGCTCTTTAATCTCCGATTTCGGAACCCAGACACTCCCCCAAGCCTCAATCGAGCAGGGTTTAGGGTTTACCCCGAAATCGAACCGTAAGATGCAGAGGGCTCCTTCGCAAGATCTATAAGCTGAATTCCTAACCCTAAACCCCCAACGTAAAATGCAGAGGGCTCCTTCGTTAAACTCCGAACCCTCAACCCTAAACGGACCTAAACCATAGAATCAATGAGTCTTTGGTGGGTCTGAGGCTTAGGCTCTTCGTCTGAGCTCATATACACATCGGAAAAACTAGGCCGCATTCTCCCCCAAAGCCAAGTTCCTGTGAAACCGCCCGCCGTTCGGCGGCGACGCTGCGTTTTTCTTGCGGGGCCCAAAGCAAACGAGCATGCCAGGGCGTTAAAGACTAGGTTTAGAGGGCTTACGGTTTAGTCTAAACTCTAAACCCCTAAACCCCTAAACCCCTAAAACCCTAAACCCCTAAACCCCTAAAACCCTAAACCCCTAAACCCCTAAACCCCTAAACCCCTAAACCCCTAAACCCCTAAACCCCTAAACCCCTAAACCCTACACCCTCTAGGAGGCTCCAAAGAAGCAGTCAAACATACAACTTTGGAGGCTCATCGAGTTCGTTTTGCGCTGCTTGGCCCCGAACAACTGATCAGTTTAAAGTAGAAGCCAGAAAGTTGGAACATCATTCTCCTGGTGCCCTTAAGGTAAAGTATAGGGGATCCTAGCACAAATCCTCCTAAACCCATGTTCCAACTTTCTGGGATTCACTATACAGAGGGCTTGAGATGAGGGAGTTTAGGATGCAGGACTGGGTTCACCCTAAACCCCTAACCCCTAACCCCAAACCCCTAAAGCCCTAAACCCTAAACAGCAAACTCTAAACCCTAACCCCAAACCTCTAAAGCCCTAAACCCTAAACAGTAAACTCTAAACCCTAAACCCTCACCCTAAAGGCTAAAGCCGACTCCAAAAACCGCTAGAGACCGACACACAACCCTAGACACCCTGTACCGTAGGGACCCTTAGGGGGGTAAGGGACTATACTTCCTTAAATAGGCCTTATTAAGTCCTTATTATGGGCATTAAGGCCCTAGGGGGGTAAGGGAGGGGGGGTAGGGGACTATACTTCCTTAAATAGGCCTTATTAGGCCCTTATTATGGGCATTAAGGCCCCTTACCCCCCCAGAGGGTCCAATGACTGTAGACATGTCAGATGTAAGATCACAGAAACCCCCAAGTCGAAATCCCCTAAACCCAGCAGATCGTTTACTCTAGGAATTTATAGCGGTTTAGGGTTTAGGGTTCAGGGTTTGGGGGGTTCAGATTTCAGGGCCCAGGAAATCTTACGGGCTTGGGTGTCTAGGATTTGAAAGGTTTTGGATCTATTGTTTAGGCCCTAAACCCTAAACCCTAAACCCTAGAAACTAAACCCTAAACCGAGGGCTTCAGAGGATGTTGAAGTTGTGCATTACTTAGAACGGGGGTTATTGTCAATCATAGCTGCCTTTCATTAAAAGCCCTGGTCAAACCCTTCGAGTCGAGACCCCCAGTCATCAAAGCCCTAAACCCTAAACCCCTGAACCCCTAAACCCATAAACCCATAAACCCTAAACCCCAATGCACCTTAACCCCTAAACCCCTCCAACCCCTAAACCCTAAACCCCTAAACCCCAAACCCCTAATGCCCCTAGCCTCTGTGGGCTTCGAGTGGGGCTGTCCCTAAACCCTAAACCCCAAACCTGTCCGCTTCTGGGACCCGCAAAGGCTTCTGCTTCGATGGGATCCGGTCTCCCCTTTCGGTTTAGGCTTTAGGGTTTGGGTTTCTGGCCCCTTAAAACAGGCGTTCAGGCTTGGGGGTTGAGGGTTTAGGGTTTTGTGGCCCCTTGAAACCAGCTTTGGGCTTTAAGGTAGTTTCGGGCTTGGGATGTTTATCGTAAGGGATAGGGGTTTGGGGGGTTGAAGGTTTTGTGTTGCAGGTCAGAGCTTGAGGCTTGGGCTTCTGGGTTCAGTGCTTGAGGTCTTCGTGTCCATCGGCCATGCGCTATCTCAGGCACTCAAACAACACCGCTCTTGTCTTTACGGTGGGGACTCTGGAGATGACAGTTATACTAGGAGGATCTCTCCTTAAATCCATATAACGGGAGAGGCCTTAGGAAGGTTGAAGGCATTCGCCAAGTTTTCGATGCCGAAACTGAAAAGCTTCACACGAGCAGCAGTGCTCTTGGTCATCGCAGTCACAATAGCATGACCGCAGCAGCAATAACGGTTGTAAACAATGCCAGAACATGTTCGGATATCTCCTTGTTGATTTCAATACCTTCTGCATCTGTGATTTGCTTTGTCCCGAAAGAGATTTTTAGCCCTGAGGCCCAGAACCCATCGCGTTCCAAGGGTCGGTCGCCCTTGAGACCAGAGTCTCTAGAAAAGAGATGCTCTGCCGTTTGGCAAGCAATAATGGTCAGCCTTTGAACCTTCAAACCTTGACACTTAATGTAAACTCCTGATTAAGGGCCCTAATGTTAGGATCCCTACTACACACCCTAGAACTGCGCACGGCTTGACAGCTCTGGGGCTTCTACTGTAGGGCCTAACCCTACAATCCTAAACCCTATAAACCCGAAGCCCGAAACCCTAAACCCTATAAGCCCTAAACCCTATAAACCCTAAACCCTAAACCCTAAGCCATAAACCCTAAACCCTATAAACCCTAAGCCCTAAAGCCTGAACCCTCAATCCAAAACCTCCTCTGACTCTGAAAGGAGAAGGCTGCCCGCGTGGATGGCGAATCAGTGTCCGTTTGTGGGACTGGGATCCTGGCCAGATGTTGCATTTTGGGTGTTCGAGGGTGTCTGGGTTTAGGGCTGAAGTCTTTGAAGCTTTAGGGTTTAACGCTTCAGAGCTTCAGGGCTTCAGGGCTTTAGGGTCCAGGCTGCGTTATTGCTAGGTTATTGTAGGCTTTTGCGGTTTGGAGGTAACGGCAGCACTACTAAGTAGTGGTCGTGGTCGCAGTAGTCGTGGTCGTAGTCGTGGCCGTAGTCGTGCCGAAGTCGTCGTAGCTGTAGCAGGAGCAGAAGCACAAGCAGTAGCAGCAGCACAAGCAGCCGTAGCAGTCATAGTAGTCGCAGTAGCCGTAGTTTCGCAGTAGCTGTCGTCGCGGTGGTGGTGGCAGTAGTACTGTTAGTCGAGGCGGGCCAGGGTGTTTTTTTTTGTTGTGGCCCCTTTTTGCTCGTGCCCCGCGTCATTGGTTTCTAGAAAATTTTTTGCTGTCGGCCCCGGGTGTGCAAAGTGTTTTGTTTTTTGTTGCGCTNCCGGGTCTTTTTAGACAATAGCAAAAAATGTCTGGGGTACTACATCGGGTCTAAAAAGACCCGGCGGGGCCACAGCAAAAAAAAAAACACCACTTCCGTCGAGGCGTAGGCGGAGGAGGAGGAGGACGAGGTTGGGGAGGGGAGGAGGAGGAGGAGGAGAAAGAGTAGCAGCAGCAGTAAGAGTAGGAGTAGTAGCAAGTGGGTACTCAGGATGTGATGACGTACCGGCAAAACTTATAGAAGCAGACGGGGCGGAATCAAATTAATACAAGAAGAATCCTGGTGCAGATTGGGTTTAAGGGTGAAACAAACTGTAGAGGTTTTGCAATATGACGGTAGTAAGAGCCTGCGATGCTATTGCTCGCAGTTCTCCTCAATATAAGTATACAACCCCGAACCCTGTTCTAGTCATTGTGGCCCCTATGCTAAAGCGATCTGACCTCCACAGGGATCGTGTGCTTGGTAATGTAACGGCCTCAATACTTTGAATGGGGTTTGGGGGGCCACTATACTGTAATTATAATAAGGAGCCCCCACAATAGCATTGGTAATTATTTAGGCCCGCATACTATAGAACCCTATCATAGATCCCATATAGACCCCTTTAAGGACCCCTTTAAAGGAACCCTAGGTAATTATTTAAGCCGGTTTAGGGTTTAGGGTATTATAGTTCCCTTATAGATCCCTTATAGTAACCCTTGTAGACCCCTTTAAAGGAACCCCGAGTTGGGTTTGCTTGGCAGGGTTCTTGTGATCCGCTCGCCTCCATCAAAGGGCTGTACACCTCAAACCAGGCTTCATCTGCTCTCCAGGCATACCTCACCGTTCTCACTTTGGGACTTTCCGAAAATTAGGGGCTCCTTTAAAGGGATCTATAAGGGTTCCTTTGAGGGTTCCTGTAAGGGATCTAAAGGGTTTAGGGTTTGGGAGTTTCCGAAAATTGGGGCTACCCTATTTTGGGGTCCTTATAATACTATTTAAGGTACGTACTATATTCGGGTCCCCCATTTTCGGAAACTCCAATTTCTAGCTTAGGGTTTAGTGTTTGAAGGTTTAGTGCCCTAAACGGTCTAACCCAAAAAACCCAGTCTTAAACATTCTCGACCCCTCCTTGACGAAAAACTAGCCTTCTCGAACATCTGACAATAAACATCACTCCGGAAAAGGTGCAACACTACTTATAGACAATGTAGCGCCCTCTGAAGCAACGTGACATTCCGCTAGCAACTCTACAAAGCCCGTAACCCCTCTAAAGCCTCAAATCCTCGGCCGTCAGAAACTGTGGAAATCCAGAAAGCCTCCAGCTTACAGGTATAAGGCTTAGGGTTTAGGATTTGGGTTTTGGATATCTTAGGGCATAGCTCGTAGCGCTTGACATTTAGAGGTGACGGCTTAGTTGCAAGTCGGTGTCCGTCTGCTAAGGTTGCCACGTCTATGCTGCTTACAGGCTTGAGGAAGATCTCCAAAGTTCGGGGTGTTCCCAGAGACTCCAAAATCCCTTAAATAAGGAATATCGGGATCCTACCATAATTTAAGGTATATTCCTTAATTAAGGGATTTTGGAGTCTTTGTGAACAAAGGATTCTCATCTTTCTGGTCGCTGTCGTCTCTGAATCTCCTGACCCATGCAACCCCTTTCCAGATGCAAACCTATAGAGAACCCTAAACACCAAACAAAACCTATAGGAAAAACCCAAGACCCTAAACAAAAGCTATAGAAGAACCCTAAACCCCAAACAATAAGACCTAAACCTTTCATTCAAGCCCTTTCGGATCCCCCTTTTCCCTGAATCACTAAACCCCTGGCCCCTAAACCCTAAATTCCCAAACCCTAAATCCCTAAACCCTGAACCTCTAAACCCTAAACTCCAAACCCTAATCGAAAGTCATAGGCATGCCCACTGGAGACCCATATGTGGCACACCCAGGGCGCTATGGCCTGTCGCTGCTGTACTGGTACCTTTGGAGGCGGAGGCAGCTGAATCATCGATGGCGTTGCCGGTGGCTCGGGCAATGTCCGATGCGTGGGCCCCGGCCCGGGCTTTGGCGGCCGCCGCCGCTTCCGCAAAGCTGCCGCGGCTGGCGGCATTAGGCCCATTCGCGCCCCCTCCAGGGCACTGTAGGGGTTTAGGGTTTAGGGTTTAGGGTTTAGGGTTTTAGGGTTTAGGGTAGGATAGCGCTTGGGGCTTTGGGTGAAGGGTGTTGGTTTTGGGGGTTGGGGTGTGGGCGAGGGCTTAGGGATTGCAGGGATTAGAGGTTCGGGTTTAATGTAGGGCCTTAATCATCAGAACAGGGTTCGGGGGCCCATTATACTATAATTATAATGAGTAACCTCTCAAAACAGTATTGGTAATTATTTAAATCCCCCATAGTAGAGTGACGGCTTAGGGGTTGGGTCCCTTCTCGCCCCAATGCACATGGCAAACCATTTGAAGGTGCAGCGCAGTCACAGATGGACAACACTGATCAGAAAGCACTCAATGCCTGAGGGGTTGATTGTGGGTTTAATGGGGTTGCTACAAGTCATATTACAGCGTCTTACACTTGGCAAATATAGGCTATAGGTCTGTAGACAGTGTTATGGGGTTTGGGGGTTCTTCGACTCTGGGTCCCTGATTGGCGGTCTTTGCAATAAGGATCCAAGCATTCAGGGACTATGCTGGTTCCCTTTCTGAGTCATGCAAAGCAGGTTTGGATGTAAGGCCTTGGGATGCATCGGTGGTTTCTCAAAACTCGGGGTCTGTACATCACCTGGTTTGGATTAAGGACCCTACTAGGGTGTGCAACTGCCACATCATGCCAGAATACGAATGGCATGCTAAAGAAAATGCAGCTCAACCAGAATTACCAATAAAGCACAAATCCAAAACTATGCCTACAAGATGCTTCTTCTATGGTCTTCTCATAGAGCCCTTATAGGAACGAAGACACAAATGTCTAAACCCTGAACCCTTTTTGGGAGTCATTATCGGAGCCCTCTTAGAAACCTCTACAAGCCCGATATACCGCTGCATAAACCCTAAACCCCAAACCCCAAATCCTAAACCCTAAACCCCAAACCCCAAACCCTAAACCCTGAACCATAAAGCCTAAACCCCAGACCCCTAAACCCTAAACCTAAATTCTGGCGGCGCGCAGCCCCGAAGATGCTCAAGGTCTCGAAACCTGAAATCCTCCGAAGAGCTGCCCTCTAATATAAGAGCCGCCAAAGCTAGAAAAGGCTTTTGGGATTTAGGGTTTAGCGTTTAGGGGTTTAGGGGTTAGGGGTTAGGGGGCGCTCTAACATACGGCTGATGATAAAAATCCTGCGTTACCTTAATGACCCTAGACTATGGGAGTTATGGTATATTCCTCATTATGGGTAATGTGAAATTTATATCATCCACCGAGGGCTCCGAGTTCAGAGAGTCCACTGGAGTTGTTTGGGGTTTAGGGTTAGGGATTCAGGGTTCAGGGCTTAGGGCTTTTCGTCCAGCGTTTAGGGTGTACCTGGGGCCCAGAAGACCTACCTTTTTAAGGAGCTATATATACATATATACATATATATAAACCATAATAAGGAACCCTAAAAGGTAGGTCTTTTCGGCTACAGGTAGGGTTTAGGGGAGGGGTTCTTTGAGGTGGTGAAAAGGACTTCAACCGACCCTTGAAGGCCTTTGTAAAGTGGTTACCAGGGTTTTTGGGTTTCCGAACCCTATCATAGATTCCTTATAGACCCCTTCAAGGATCCCTTTAAAGGGAACCCTAGGTAATTATTTAAGCCCTTATAAGCCCGTTTATTAGGGTTTAGGGTTTAGGGTATTTATGGTTTGGGGCTAAAGATGCTCACGACCGCAACATCTCAGCCCTGAAACCAGAATAAACTTCAGCACCCTTCTGTACGCATATGGGTGGTTGTCAAAATTATGGTCCCTTTTTGGGTCCCTAATATAATACGGCGCCTACTATTTAGGGTATCCAAAAAGTGACCCTTATTTTGACAACTACCCATATACATAGGGGCCTTAATAATTAGAATAGGGTTGTGGGACCCATTATACTATAGTTATAATAAGGAATCCCCAAAATAGTATTGGTAATTATTTAGGCCCCTACAGTACATATAGATTAACAAACGGATGTACACGAACACCTGAAACAAAAAGAGGGCTCCCTTCGAGAAGATCCTAGGATCTGCAGCCGGAGGTCATAAGAGAGACGCGTAAAGCAGGTTCGATCGTGTGTACGACCACCAGCCTCGAAATGGCTTTGGGGTTCAGGGTTTAGGGTTTTGGGGTTGTTTTGTTTAAGCTCCTTTTGTGCGAAGCCTGACGTTGGGTTAAGGGCTTGGGGTTTAGGGCTTGGGGTTTAGGGGTTAAGGGTTTCGGGTTTAGGACGAGGGATATGAGCCCTTGTACAATCGAGAGGCGGTTGACGTATCAAAGTTGATGGTAACCCAGATGGGTGATGATAGCTCCCCATGCTTTCAGATCTACTTTGGCAACTATGATATGATATTGTCGAATACCAGGATGTCGGTGATGGCCGCTGGTAGATGTCATATTGTAAGCTCGACGGTGTCGTGGGTTTCGTTTAGGGTTTAGGGTCCTCGTAGCCTCCGGGACAAGCAACTCGCATGCCGTGCACTTCGAGACACCCGGAGTCTAAGCAGGATTCATGAATTGAGGGGATTCTGATGTAAAAGGTGGAACCGCGAACCTCAAAAGCATCGCTTCATGGCATGAATGCCGAACTACCTCAGCCCCGTTGAAGATTTCGGGTTGCTCCCGCAGCATTTCGCTCCTCCGTCAGGTGTGTTTAGGGTCTAAGCTGCGAAACATACCCAAACCCAAAACTCGCTCATGCCATCATAACATCGACACAAAGCGCATGTAGGCTCGTTGATACCATCCTACGCACACCCGCAGCATGCAGGAGGGGCAGTGTAGTATACCCTTCAGACCGGACTGAAGTTCTGAAAACCCTTCTCCAAGCCCTACACACCAGAAAACCAGAAAGTATCCTCCACCTAAACCCCTAAACCCTAAACCCTCAACAACCCCTGAACACGGACATATCTGAGGATCCCTACTTCCCCAGAAGCTTCCGGACAAGCCCAAATCCCAAACCCAACCACGTAACCCCAAAACTCCAAAAGCGACCCTAAGCCCTAAACTCCCAAAGTCAAGTGAAAGCCCCAACCTCTTATTCAAAGACCAGGTCTGACTCAAATGCTGGCCAAGTGGCAAAACGGCGGACAGGCCGCTAAAGCCATTGACTGGAGGAAAGCGATGGTAACAATAATCCTGGGTTGCGTTGGTCTGAGGGTTTAGGGTTTATGTAGGGGTTTAGGCTTTCGGTTCAATCTTGCAGGTGTACAAGGATCTTTCGAGGGTGTTGATGTAGACCCGTGATTGGTCAACCCCTCCCCTTGATAGGACCTGTAGTAGGCCTAGTAGGGATCCGATCCCAATACCGAAGATAAGGCATCTGAGCATTCAGCTTTAGCAGGGTTGTCGTATAACGGCCTGAATGATTCACTGAGGTTTCGAAGAACAAAAGCGTTCAGCACAGAATAGTAGAGTATAGCATGACACCGTATAGTCTAGTACAGCATTGCACTGTACATCATATATTCTGGTATAGTCTAGCAGAGTCGGGAATAGTCTCACAAAGTCTCGCTGTGTGTCGTGGTGCTTCGATTTGCCTCGCATAACTTGCTTGATGTAGTATAGTCTGGTACAGTACATTGTAGTATGGAAACGTATAGTATAAAGCAGTACTGTAGTGACACTGTAGTGTATTGCGTTGTACCGTGAGTCATTGTATTGTATTGCACTGCGTTGTTTGGTATTGCATGATACAGGACTGTACAATACAGGTCTGATAGGGCTGATAGGATGACAAAGCATAGCATAGGATCGGACAGGATAGTACAGTGTACTATAGCATAGCAGGGTATAGTATGGCATAGTATAGCACAGTGCAATACAGCGGAGGATGCAATAGCATACCACTGCATACAACAACACACTTTAATATAGTATGCTCGTGAAGTACAGCGTGGCTGCGTGTCATGATACCGGCACTCAAGGAGGAGATTACGGGCTGGGTGCCATTGAGGGTTTCGGGATCGTGGGGTCTAGGGGTGCTGTACATGGCTTTGTTTGAGGATCCGCTTCCTCGGGTTGCTCTGAGTAAGCTCAGAGTGCTCTCATTGCAAGACTGATGTGCCTATATCTGGGAGTCTTACCCCCAGATTTTTCAAAATCCCTGCACTAAGGAATGTACTTCCAATCATATTAGGCATCCTGCTAACATTAAAGATATATTCCTCAATTATAGGATATTAGAGAATCCGGGCCTGTCAGTATGTGTGGAGCTATGTTCTACAGGGGCCTCAATAACTACCAATACTATTTGGGGTTCCTTATTGTAATTATAGCATAATGAGCCCCAACACCCTATTCTAATTACTAAGGCCCCTATATTACTATCTGCGGTCCTATCATCAGCAGTCGGGCAGTAGGAGCGGTCGGAAGAAGGGGAGGGGAAGCAACGGCAGGTTGGGGTTCTGCAGTTTAGGGCTTAAGGTTTAGGGTTTAGGGTTTTACGGTTTCGGGTCGTGGACTCCGTGTTTGGGGCTGAGGTTTGAGGGTTAAATGGCTACTTTTGTCCTACAGTGATTGGCGTAAGTATTTCTACGACGGAAAAGAGCGCGCCTGCTGCTTCCGTTTTGGCGGCTGTTGCGAGCACCACTTGTAGGCCCACTGGGACGAAACACCCTTCCCCCTAAACCCTAAACCCCCAACCCTGAACCCTACACCCTGATTCTGATTCGCTCACCGGCCGTGAGCGCTGACTCCCTGAAGCCCCACGAGTTCCCCCACCCACCCCTGAACCCCTGAACACCTGAAGTTCCTAAATCCCAAACCATAACGTAGGAACCTGATTAAGAAACCTTGGGCCTTTATTGGGGCTCCTTATATGAATCCTACTATTTTAGGGTTAGAGGCCCTGGGTTGCTTGATCAGGTTCCTACCTTCGGTCACTAAAACCAAAATACCCAACCCCGAAACACCACATCTCTAAAAGCCCTGAACCCTAAGTATAAAGTTCACTATCAAACACAAAGGACCCTAAACCATTGCGAAGCCAAAGCGCTTGGTTCCCAAGAATTTCCAAATAGGACTGAAGTCGATCAGGTAGTACCGGAAACCTCCGATGTGGGGTTTGGGCGGAGGGCTTGGAGCTTAGGAGGATGTTACGGTACGTAAGGTTTTAAGTTTGAAGTTAAATCCTCAACACAAGCCCTGAGGGCTACGGGCCTGGAGCTTAGGATTCAAGGTTTAAGCTTTAGAGCTGAGTAGGGGGTGTTCAAGAGTTCTACGCTTTTTTAATGGGCTGAAATGAGCTTTAGTGCCTCTGGGCTTGGGATTTAGGATGTAGGGCGCGGGTTTGAGGGAGAAGGGTTGAGGGTTCAGGGTTTAGGGTTTAGGATTTAGGGTTTAGGGTTTAGGGCTTAGGGTTTAGGGTTTAGGGTTCAGGGTTTAGGGTTTAGGATGTAGGGCTTGGAGCGTTGGATGAAGCCAGAACCAGCGAAGGGCAAACATGAGGTTCAGCAACTTTGCCCTCAATCCTAAAGCCTCAACCCTGCTAACGGACTTCTTTTTGAACTGGCTTTCTTCTGGGCCCGCTTTGTGTTAGAAAGGGGCTTAGGGTTTAGGTAAAGTTTAGGGGGTTTAGGGTTTAGATCGAGTTCGTCAGGCCTCGCTCAACCTCGACGAGGTTGCCGATCGCGGCGAAGGAAGCAACGAAACCTGGCAAAGGTCACGCTGTAGTTTATCCGCTAAAGCCTAAGCCGTAAAACTTAAAACCCAATCCTAAGCTCCAAAAAACTTGAGTCCAAAAGCCTAAATCTTCTCTTCGGTGTCCTGAGCCAGTCCAGCTCACATGTTGTCCCGGTTTAGGGTTTAGTGTTTAGGGTTTGCGGCCTGTTCAACTGCCCGAGCCCAGGAACCGGAGACCCGGGAAGAAGGTTTGACAGCGGTAGGGTTCGTTTTCAGGATGTTTTAAGTTCGTGTGGTAGACCCTAGTCCCTAAACCCGTATAACAAAACCTGATTCAAAACTTATTTCACGTGTTTGTGGATTGGGGTCTACTATAGGGGCATTAGCCATGAAACTAACTAATGCTTGGTGTTTTGTATATTGCGGAGACGCCAAGAAACGGGCACGAGCCGGTTAGGATCTTCTCTGCAGACGGTGGGGCCCTCAAAATCTGCTCGTCAACCCTAAACCCTAAACCCTAAACTCTAAACCCAACCCCAATTGGGGGTTTCCGAAAATTAGGGGTACCTTAGTTTGGGTCCATAGAATAAGGATCCTACTATTTAGGGTACTATATTATGGTCCCAAATTTTCGGAAACCCCCAATTCCTAAACACAGACCCAAAAAACAGGGAACCCGAACCCCGCAACCCTGAACCCTGTGATTAAAGTTGAGAGTAAAAGAATACATCTTTTGATAACATGATAAAATAAGGAAGTCAATCTATTCTTCTTTTTCGAACCCTGAGGCGATCCGACCCCTCAGCTCCAGACCCGAGGCTCGAAACCAAACCCTAGCACTCCTTCCTCTGTCTGGTGTTTAGTAGGGAATGGGGGAATGGATCCCTATAGTAGCCCCTATAGAATCCCCAAGAAAAGTCCTCAATATCCATTCCCCCATTCCCTACTAAACACCAGACAGTCCTGGGAGGCTCCTCTGAACCCGGAATCCGAAACCCTGACACCCAGAAGCCACTGAAAAGCGGCCACCCAGAAGCCCGAAACTGGTTAAAATACCAGGCCTGAATAGTTAGAGGAGCATTTGAAAGAATCACAAGACTAGGGGGGGGGGGGGGGGGGGGGNTAAAAAGACGAGGCGAAAATAGATGGGGGGAATTTGAAAAAAAACAAAAGAGGGGGGGGGGGGGGGGCGTGAGGTTTCGGCGTTCGTGCCTTAGAAGCATAGTGGTTCAAGGTTTTGGGGTTCAGGGTGTAAGGTTTAGGGATTAGATTAGGGTTTAGGGGCTCCAGGGTTCATGCTTTGCGGTCTCGGGCGGAGCTGCATAACGCGACCTGCCTGCACCATAAAAGAAGTGATGGACCATGTCTTTGACCTTCTCCTGTTTCGGGTTAAAGGGTTCAGAGGTCAGACCTAGCCCTGGCTTAAACTCCTAAAACCTGAAACTCAGAACCCAATCCATAGCCCTCAGAACCGTTAACTTTAAGTTCATTAAGAGTTTTCAAGTGAAAATCCTGCATTAGCCATTTGAGGAATGCACACTTGCTTCCACTAACGTACTTTAACTTGACAAAGCATTCCACCCATCAACCCCCAAACCACGCCCCAAACCCTGCCCCTATGCCCGAAATCCCGAAACCCTGCGACAAGCTTGGCCTAAACCCTACATCTACACACCTAAAGTCCGGTTGTTTGAGGATTGCTTGAAAGTTTGCAGTTTTCAGCCGGCAGGTTGATTCTATGGGTGCGAGGATGTAGGATTTAGGGTCGCAGGGGTCAACCGAAAGCCCAAACCGTAAACCATTCGGTTCAGGGTTTGTGGTTTGAGGTTTAGGGCCGTGAACCCCAAACCTTGACCCTAAAGTCCCGGATTGAGCCCTACTTCCTCAATGATGTCGCAACAGACTCGGCAACAGAACACGGTTTTGGGGTTTAGGGCCTAGGGTGTAGGCTTGAACCCAGAAGACACCCGGGACTCTAAACCGAAAAACATATCCGGAAATTGCTCTTAAAAGCCTTCGAAGAACCTTGGAAGAAACCCCTTCGAAAGAAATCCTGAACGGAACTCCATCATAGAGCCCTGTAGAACCTTCAAACGGGGACCTATTGTACCCTCAAGGGGCACCCGATTGTCAACGCAGTAGTACATTAAAGTGGAGCCTATGACAGAACCCTATGATACTCTGAAGGGTGATAGAGTCCTATGGTATATACCCTTAAAGAGGCCCCCTATGATAGAACCCCACTTAAGGCAGGGGCCTTAATAATTAGAATAAGACTTTGGGGTAAAATCGGACATACGTCTGAGGCGAACGAAGCTTTAGATGACTTGTGCATCCAGTAAATAGAAGGCTTCACATGAGCATTTCATTCACTGAAGTTTAGTTAGTATACAATCGATGTCTCGCAACATGGCGTCATATTTTAATGACCAGTTGTCGAGCAACTGTACAGGGAAGTGGGTCGTTCGAGGACATCTGCGTGTGATGTNTGCGTGGTTCAGCAGAGAAGTTCAAGACTTTATTACAGCAGGCGCAGGTTTCAACAGGCGCCCAAATGGGCTCAAGGAGATGCGTGTGAAAATCATTCTCAAGAATCAAATTTTGTTTAGATCTTTCAAGAACATCTTTGAATTTAGTCAAGCGTTTTTCTGCTGCTCGGAATCTTTTGATGGGACCAGGTTTGGTCGGAAGCGCTTTTCTTATTTCATCAGCAGACATAGCAGTCCATNAGAACATCTTTGAATTTAGTCAAGCGTTTTTCTGCTGCTCGGAATCTTTTGATGGGACCAGGTTTGGTCGGAAGCGCTTTTCTTATTTCATCAGCAGACATAGCAGTCCATCTCTCAAGCGGAATTTGCGTGACGCATTGAATCTGCACAGTAACACAATTGTTCGCAATGTCCTCTTTGAGTGTTCGGATTTGCTGGATTTCCTTTTCTACTGAATCTAGGGACAGGCCACTTATCAGACAGGGGCTCGCTCATAAGAATTTTTGTTTTAAGTCCAACTGCTTCACAAAAGTCAGCCGTTGTGACTCGAAGAACNGCTCATAAGAATTTTTGTTTTAAGTCCAACTGCTTCACAAAAGTCAGCCGTTGTGACTCGAAGAACTTGTGAATTAACATTAGAAGCCATGCGAGCTTCAACCCTAATTTTTTGTATGTTATTGGATGCATCGACAAGATTCCATTTCGGAATGAAAAACAAGTAATCAGGGAATGCAGTCTCATTGGGAAAGGCTTCCAGCCATTTTGCCTGCGCATCATTAGGAAAAGTCAATCCATGCAGTTCAGGATTTTGTTGCTGTGTTTGAAACAGAAAAGAAGTGNTATAGGCGGCCATACCAATAAATTGACACTGTCCTAAGAAGTCAGCATCAACCCCACCATATTGCACAAAAAGAGCTAGTGCCTGAGTCCAAGTGCGGATTTTGACTGCACCATTACAGCTTTTGTCGGTCCATTTCGTCCAAAAGGAGAAAACCAAGGCAAAATCTTTTACAGAACTGCCCCATTTGTTCCAATCAGTGCGAGTACCCGGAGGGTTCCATTGCAAAGGAAGGGCTTGTGAGAAACACAACTGATCNCCCCATTTGTTCCAATCAGTGCGAGTACCCGGAGGGTTCCATTGCAAAGGAAGGGCTTGTGAGAAACACAACTGATCATTTTGGCTGTTTTGCATTGGCAAAGCATTTCTTGCCACCTGATTGTGCTGCTCTTCTTCCGGCGCAAATTGTTGAAAATCCTCAGGATTTCTATTTATCTCCATCCATTGATACAAAAGCTGTGCTACAAGCAACTGCAACTGATGCCATTGACTGCGCGTAGAATCTGGAAGTAGATTCGAACAGATAAGGGCTGATTTGGAGCATTCAGGCCAATGCTGACGATCGAGAAGTGCTTGAGGCCAAGAAAGCCGAAGCTCAGCAAATCGCGGGCAATCCCAAATGACATGCCTAATATTGCCTTCCTCGTGAAGACAATACTGACAATGCGGTGTGGCTTTGATGCCCATCTGATAAAGTCTATAGGGCGTCGCATGTGCATCAGTCAACATACGTATAACAGGATTTCTGAAAGGAGATGATGGTTCTAAACCGCGAAGCAACTTGGTAGTTGCCTGCATATCCGCATCAACAACTCCTTTCCACTTTGAATGTTTTTGTTCAAGCTGTATAAAGAAGCGCATTCGAATCTGCTCACGAATAAAATGTTCAAATTTCTTTTGGTCAGGTTCTGTGAAAAGGACACAATCATTGGCATCACTGCAAATGGNACTGCAAATGGCATCAACATCCGGAGCGAAGCGACAGCCAAGCCAGTCCAAATCTCTCTGAAAGATGGTCATGGGTCCATAGAGATCATGTTTGGGCTGAATTGACTGCTCAAGCATATTTTTAAGTTGCTGTGCCAACAATGGTGCTTGTATGAACACCTGTCTCCAAAATCTCATGTTATGGTAAACCATCGCACTTTCAGGGTCAAATAAGTGCGTCAGCTCACAAAAGACGCTATGCGCAGCTTGAGTTTGACATTTTCTGAAAGCTGTTGCTTCAAATATTTTGGATCTTAAATTGTCAATTTGTGCTTTGGTAGGTCTTACAACCGTACAAGGGTAACAAATGGACGGCATAATCTTTCACGCAACTACAGTGACCGCATTGTCATGTGTGATGTGTGACCTCACCATTTTGTTCAGGATCATATAACAGTCATGTAAGATAGGCTTAAAGAAGTCAGAAGCAGAAATATTTTTTAGTGGAAGTGGTACCCCAAGATACACAACTTGCTTTTGTCTTTTAACTTCAAAACCATCTAACCACCATAGGTTATCAGCTTCGGCGTTATTTCCAAAAGCAACTGTTTTGGCTTCCGTNAGTGGTACCCCAAGATACACAACTTGCTTTTGTCTTTTAACTTCAAAACCATCTAACCACCATAGGTTATCAGCTTCGGCGTTATTTCCAAAAGCAACTGTTTTGGCTTCCGTCTTAAATTCAAAAGAGCCATCCCAAATCTGTGTTGTGAAGAAAGCTTGCTGCAGTTGTTGGGAACTACTGCTCAGCATGAGACGATCGTCAACGAAGACGAATCGTTTGTGGAGTAGCACTCCATACTCATAAGTCCACTCCCCCAATAGGGTGGCAGCTGCTAACATACTCAGGGGATCTCCCTGCGGGATTCCGACAGAGGCTCCAAAACCTTTTTCAGCAACAGCTCCATTAAGTGAGGCAAACCTGCGAATATTCTTAATCATAAACTGCCATGTGGCAACGGCAGAAGCAGGAACGCCAATGCGGATTAAGCTTTCACACGCTTTGTCAGGAGGGACGTTGTCAAAGAACTTTTCAGTGTCAATCGCAATNCATCAATGCAGCAGGAAGCCACGCATGAAAGGCAGATCGCCCACACACGCCTCCAACCGAATGCTCTGAAATATTTTGTTGTGCTTCGTTGTGCATTAACAAAAGAGTTTTACAAAAAAAATCCTATAGCACACCGGAGTAATAGTCAGGGGGCGTAGATCTTTAACTGAGGTCTTACCTTGTTTCTTAGGAATGCAAGTCATTTTACAATTAAGCCATACCAAAGGCACACGTTGCTGGAGTATTGCCTTGTGAAAAATGTGTGCAAGGAAAAGCGTCGCGGTGTAAGGGATCTGCTTAAGATGGGCAACTTCAATTCCATCTAATCCAGGAACCTTAGAAGCGTCCGCTTTTGACAGAACGGTCCGCAGATGCTGTGTGATCTCCAAGACTTGCCTGGCATCATACAAATGAGAATGTTGGTCAACCG
>BGNK01006842.1:11177-21684 GCA_003297005.1 Symbiodinium sp. clade A Y106 | reverse complement strand
GGGGGGGTAGGGGGGAGGGGTAAGGGCGGGGAGGAGCACGTCAACGCCACTTTATGCAGGCACAGTAGCCATGGTAGTAGTGGCAGGACGGAAATGGACAAACTCCAAAGCGAAGCAGTGCATTGGGCAACTGAGATCTGACGAAGTTGATCAGTAGTTGCAGAAGTAGTAGTGGTAGTAGGAGTAGTAATAGTAGTAGTAGCAGTAGTAGTAGTAGTAGTAGCAGTAGTAGTAGTAGTAGTTTGGTAGGAGTAAGAGTAGCAGTCGTAGTAGTAGTGGTAGGAGTCGAAGTCGTGGTACTAGAAGCCTAAACCCTAAACCCTAAACCCTAAACCCTAAACCCTAAACCCCTAAACCCTAAACCCTAAACCCCTAAAACCTAAACCCCGAAGCCCAAGCCTTGTAGAGGCGGAAGGGGCCGGGATGCAAAGCTGTAAGTGAGAGCCAGGGTGCCGGATCGTCTTTGAGTTTGTGAACCCAGACCCAAAGCTCTCCTAAGAGTCCTGTTTTGAGTCTATAGAAGCTTGTTGCAGGTTCCTCAGGCAGAAGCCCTTGTTGGAGTTAACCCCTCAAGTTTGAGCTTAGCAGCAAAAGGAGCCGTAAAATGAGTCGCAGGCCGAAGCACTGAAGCTGAAGCCTTAAATCATCAAGTGCTAACTCTACTCCCCCGAAGTGCTGGCTGGTCAAGCAGATAAAACAGGTCTAACAAGTCAACAAGGTCAGGCACATGCGAGAATGTTACATTGATACAAAAACAATATGTATTTACAGCAGGTCATTTCTCCATGTATATTCAATCATTTACTCGTGTTTTTGAAGGCCTAAGCCGCGTTTCCGCTTTCAGCGCAGAGGTGGCTTAAAGGGGCCCGATGACGACGAGGAGGACGACAAGGCGTGACTGATGGAGATGTATTTCTTGAGGGGAGACATGTTGGTTATGCCTTTGCCTCTTCTTGAGGGTGTGCGACTACAAGGGTGTAGACCGGGATACGAAAAATCTTTACGTCCTTATGTGTGTATATGTATGTACACAATACACATGCATAAGCACATTGCCTGACGTGTCGCGGCGTGTCCTCAAGGTCCTCAGCACAGATTGCTTCAGACGAAGCCAGCATGCTGCGGAAAGAAGTCGATGCCCTGATATTTGCAAGTGTGGGCAAGCATGGCTTCGTGTTCGGAAGAAGGTTTGATCTGAGGGATGAGATCCGGTGTGGCATCCATGTCTCCCTTACTTTCGTAATAATTCCCGGCCCTCTTTAAGTAATTTTGGAGTTTAGGGTTTTGGTTTAAGGTTTTAGAATCCTCTATGAAAGGCTTCAAGCCTCAATGGCCCCGAGTAAAGCCTAAACCCAAAGTCCTAACAGCTTTGTCATAGTTGGGTAACATTTTACATTTTTATGGGTACTTAAAGCCACTAAGATAAAAATTTGATTTTTTAATCCTATCCCAACCATGAACTAGACAGGAGGAGGGCCTGCTTCAGACTGATGCGAGCACCGACTCCCAAGGGAAACGTCCGGGGCCACAGCGTACAGCGTGGGGGGTTTCGCATATAGGGGCCTTAGGGTTCTTCTGTGGGGGGGGCTTTAGGGTTTCAGATTCAGGGCTATTGAGTTCAGGGTTAAGGGGTCTCTGGGGTGAGGAGTCTACGTCGTTGTTGCATCGGTTTTTGTCTTGCTTTTTCATGATGCTGGGGGGGGGGGGGGGGATGAGTCATCCCAGGGGGGGGCGGCGCCAGGGGGGTAGCATACGGGGGGGGGTCCGGGGGGGCGCAGGNGGGGGGGTGTCAGAGTATGCCCCAGAGGTCGCAGGGTCAAGGGTAGAGACTTCAGGAAGGTCTTCGGGGGTGTGTAGAGTATAGAGAGCTCAGGGTGGATTTCGGGTAATTAATTCCTTTTCGGCATCAAATGCCCAGATGTGCGTAAGTAGGGAGAATAGAGCCCTTATAAGATCCGATGCGAACTCTGACGAACCGTCATACCAGCAAGCTCGTGTTCAGATTGCCGATATGTGACGGTTCTTGTAGATTTCTTAGAGAGCATGTCCTCCCCCCCCAAAAAATCTTCTCAGTGGAAACTTCTTGTCCTCTCTAAAGAGAGCAGCCTTAATTTTCCTTTCTAGAGGTCCCAGCAACACGGAAGGCAAAAGACCAGATCCCAATAAACGTTTCAGTGGTACTTCCTATCTCCCCGGGCAGAGCAGTCAGGCAGCAACATCGTGGTCGTGGCGTTGTTGGGGAGCACCGGGCCCTGGATATGTGTGGCTGTTTTGTGGTTTTGTTGGGTTCTGAGCAATACCGGACCCTAAACTCAAGCCCAGAGCCAAACCAGACGGAGGACTCTAAAAAGGATCCAGCTAGAAAACCCTAGACCCTGAACCCTCAATCGCTGTAGTGCCTGAAACCCAGGATGCGAAGTGTCGTAAGTCCGACGCACCTGAACAAAAACCTGAACCCCTCAAACCCTGAGGCAGAAGTGCTATGGCTATAATCCTAACTCCATAACACCCTAAACCCGAAATCTCAACAAGCCCCAACCCCTAAGCCCTAAACCCTAAACCCTAAGCCCTAAACCCTTAAACCCTGAACCCTAAGCCCTAAACCCTAAGCCCTAAACCCTAAACCCTAAGCCCTAAACCCTAAACCCTAAGCCCCAAACCCTAAACCCTCTCCTTTGGCGGGCCCTGCTTCTTCGTCGCTGTCGGATGCCGTGTCGTTGGGATGGTTGGGTGAGCTGATGCAGCTGCCGAACGGGTACTCTGTGGAGGGCCGGGAACAAGAAGGGTCGAGCCGAGAAGATGAAAGAGGGTTGTCTGAAAGTGGCTGATTCGTCGAGGGTGGCAAGTGAGCGAGGGGTGAGCATAACAGGCCTGCCTCAACGAGGCTCTCTGGATGTTCTGCAGACGGAAAAAGGCCCCTAAAAAAAAAAAACCCTAAACCCTAAGCCCTAAACCCGAAACCCTAAGCCCCAAACTCTAAGCCCTAAGCCCTAAACCCTTAGGCTTTCCCAGCACAGCCGTCGCGTCCTCTCCGCCGGTTTGGCTCAGAGTTCGGGTTTTTAAGTGCGGATCGTCGGTTGCGCTGCTAGGGTTTAGGGTTTAGGGGTTTAGGGTTTTGGGTTTAGGGTTTAGGGTCTAGCTTCGCTCCGGTTTTTCGTTTCAGGATTTCGGGTTCAGCGCTCGAAGTAGAAGTAGGGCTTTCAGGGTTGAAGGTGTGTTGTTTTTGTTCCGTTGGGGGTTTAGGGGTATAAAGGCTTTGGTGTCGTATGGTTTAGGGCTGGAGCGGTTGGGGGGAGTTGGGGTTTTGCTTGTCTCCTGGACTTACGGGAGACTCTGATCCTGGCCTGCCTGGCCTGCCTGGGACGCCATGGAGAAGTTCAAAGCCACGCTGGCAAACCCTTCTTCCTCCAAGCTGGCAGTGCGCACAGCCCACAAGAAGCCTGGCTTCTCTTGCAGGGGGCTGCAATTGCGTTTAGGGTTTTGGGCCTTTAGGGCTTTCAGGTCATTTCAATCAGCACTTCCTGTACTTCTGGGATGTATGTGTGTGTATACTGTACACGTGTATATGATTGTATGTATATATATATATATACACATACATGCACACATACATATACACATTTATACACATGTGATGTATTTAACAGTGTAGTTAAATGCACATATATATATATATATGTGTACACACACACACACACGTACAGATATGCAAAGCTCACGTGCCTTGAGGATTTGGAGGCTTCATAATAGTTTGGGGGTGCCCTATGGTCCTTGCACTGAGGATCCTCCTTTCATTTACCGTCTATCCTCGTGTCCCGCATTTTCTGAAAAGTTCATTCGAATCTGAGTCGCCTCGTCAAGGACCTCATTTAAGCTACCCAGTTTGCAAAGCTGCGCTCTTAATGTTGTTACCCGAGATACATTAGGCAAGCGGAAAGGGACAACCATTGATTGCGGACGGAGCAGTTACAGGTACCTTCACGAACCGCAGACTTGCTGCGCAAGAAATGTGCTCATGAGGCTAGCCTGTCTGGCCATGGCCATGTCCTCGCAGCCTTGCGCCGAAGAGCATACGAAATTAGCACGTATGTATATGTGTGTATATATATATTTATGTATACATACACGCACATATACATACATGTGCATATAGGCGTGTATATATATACACACACATATGTTATACCTATGCAAAATACCAGTATATATATATATACACATACAGATATAGATAAATATATTGTGTACATATATATATATAATCAACAGGCATGACTGTATCTAAAGCTTAACTAACTAACTAACTAGCAAGCTAGCTTGATAACTAGCTAAAAAACTAACTAGCTAGCTAACTAACTACCTAACTAACTAACTAACGAACGAACTAACTAACTAACTAACTAACTAGCCAACCAACTAACTAACTAACTAACTAACTAACTAACTAACTATCCAACCAACATAAACATACAGGTACATAGGTAAGTAGTTAAATAAACACACACACACACATGCATACATACATATATATATATGTATATGTATATATACATACATGTATATGTGTATGTAAAGTATGCATGCATGCCTGTATGTATGTATGTATGTATGTATGTACATGCATATGTATATGTATGCGAGCATACTCGCTCATTCCTGATCTCTCGATATAGCTACAAATACGTGCATATATGTATATATACATGTGCCTGAACATGTCATGTTCTGCTTCGAGGTTGGAGGCTCCAGGAGTCAGTGCGCATGGATGCCGGGCTTGGTGCCATAATGTGACATTAACTTTGCTTGCTTCCCAGAAGGTGATGGTGCCCCTGCCCAGCTGGTTTCGGTTTTGGAGCTTCGCATCTACGCTGTCATGTGCAGGAAAGGTGATAGCGACTGTCCTCAGCATAGTGTCCCTGGACAGCACAGTAGGAACATCCATAGATACACCAAAAAGCCGTCAAGAGGGTAGGCAATGCAGGCCCACAAAGGAAGGGAAGATACTTCTATTTTCCGAAGACCCCCAAATACTGCGGTTCCAGGACATACCGTAACCTCCAAAGAACCTGCCACCGACATCCAGGAAACACTATCCTATGTGGGTTGTGCCTGTGGCAGAAGTTTTGAGGATGACTGGACCACCACCTGGGCACCAGCAGCTGTTGCTCGGCCATGCGGATACCTGAAACCTATAACCTAAAGACTTAAGCCGTAAACCAATACGATAAGCCCCTATGCCTGTACCCTAAAACCTAAGCCCAAACACTATACCCTAATCCACTAAAGCCCTAAACCCAAACCGTAAACCGAACAGCCTTTCACTCCGACGACCTGGCCGTGAGAGCTGAACTGAAAGATCGTTCCGAAGAGGGTCTGCTCATATTTTGGGTTCCTCTTCGAGACTGGATTCTATCAGTCAAAAATAAGCCGCCAATGAAGGACCGGATTTCGTGAGTTTGGGGTTGGGTTTGGGGTTTAACTTCCGGGCGACCGTCAGCAACCGGACATGCGCCAGTTCCCCTTCAGATTCGCTGGTAGTTGAGGTAACCGAGTTTAAGCTTTCAACCGATTAAACAGTGGAAACCAAGCCCCAAACGAATTCCAGCCTGTTGGCCTTGAGTAGCAAGCCCACAGCCGAGGCTTGCCGAAGGCATACTGAAAAAATGGAGGCTGCTTGGGGCATCCACGTCCTTGGTTTAAGGTTTCGGGCTCCGGGTTGAGGGTTTAGGGGATTTGGGGGTTTAGGTTGTAGGGTTCAGGGTTTTGGGGTACGGAAACTCTGATCCCTAAACCCGAACTTCATCTTGGACAGTAGTGCTATGTGTGTTTGAAGTCGAGCATTGCAACTGCTGGAAAATTTGTGTGTGTGTGTGTGTCTGTCTGGGGGCGGTGACGACCCAGAGAGCATTGATATGAGACTTCCCTCGCCAGTCGGGTGGGACTGGGGCATCGGGATCGTATCACCCTAAACCCTAAACCCTAAACTGGTTTTGAGGAGGATGCTGTTTTCGTGTTGTTTCGCTCCCAAACCCTCGCATCAACATGGGAGTTTCCGAAATTTGGGGGGTACCTTATTTTGGGGTCCTTATAATAAGGATCCTACTCTTTAGGGTACTATATTAGGTCGATCAACCACATTCCTTTCCCAATCCCTCGAAGCATCAAGCGCCACACCCAAAAAAGCCCAAACTCAGCACCTAGGCAATGGGCACAAAATGCATTTCACGTTTTGCCTGGACACCAGAACTCTAGAAGGAGTCTTATGAACCCCACCTAATCAGCCTACTACAGAAGCCGAAATATTTTCTAACATCATTCCTCAGGATCCCTTATTGTGATTACCTTCAAGGGGCCCCAAACCCTATTCTAATTATTAAAGGCCCCTACATTAATCGAGCCTGGCCTTGCTTCCTGGCCTGGCCCAGAACACTTCAGAGGCCCCGAAAAAGGGGGTTTAGGGCCAAGCTTAGGGTTCAGGGGCCCCTGTCTACTTTAGCCGAACTCTATCCTTTCATCCAGACTTTGGGAAGCTCCCCCCGTCCGGAGTCTCCAAGGACAGGGAGCAGGGGGTGCTGTAAAGGCGCGTTTGTCGCACATTTGATGCGTTTGAGACCACCGATTCGGCAAGACGCGAGCCGCCATGACACCATCGATGAGTGTCGGTTTCCACAGCGTCGACGACTTAGACAACCGAAAAACACATATTTCAGACAGCGGCGGAAAGGCCTGGCAAAAGGAGCTTCTAGTCTGGAGGGAGGCGACGGTTTTGGTGCGCACCCGGTGGCAGCAACGCAGACAAATGTAGGCTCCCTCGAAAAGGACTTCCACAAGGAGCGCCAGACAATTCATGATTTTGAGGTTTTGCGGGTCTGCGCCGATTGTGCCCGCCCGCATCCACAAGGCCGCGACGACACCTCCGGCGCTTCCCGCCCGAGTGCGCGACCTCGCATGGCACGCCCTCAACCCTAAATCCTGAAGCCTAAATCCTAAATCCTGAGCTCCGTGCACCACAGGCCCGGCTGGACCAGCATCATGGTTTCGCACCAGTGGTTGGGTATACAGCTGCTGGCCGGCAACCGAATTTAGGGCCCGAAAAATCCCCCGAACACTTAAAGGATCCGAGGTGCTGTAGGATAAGAGCGGTTTATTGTCAGTAGGGATTCAAAGGGGTAAAAAAAACTTTCCAGCAAGGCTTGGTCGGTTTTGAGGTTAAACGGTTTCGTTGAGGTACGTTAATTGCTGGAAAGAAGTATGCCCTACTGTTGCTACCTACTACGCCCGGTGATCCTTAAGTAAGGATCTATTGGAGCGTAGAGGGCTCGACAGGGTTAAGGGCTATGAGAAGTGGTCTACAGGGTGTAGGGTCCAGGAATGTTGCAAATCAATATTGGCGTTCGGCGCATCTTCTTGTGTAGTAAGAAGCGAACTAGACATGCAACCTGTTGTTTGAGACCCGAGCCCCAAAGAGGCTGCTTCTGTTTTGTGGTCATAGTCATGAGCATGTGATGATCCCAGCGATGATGGTTATGATGACGACGATTATGACGGCTCTTATCACAATTTAAGTGAGCATCTTGGACGTGGCCTATACTATCAGCCAACTCACTAGCTTACTCAATACATGAATGACTGTTTCCTTGAATACATAAGCAGCCAACACCTACATAAACGCGTTAGGAACGGTGTGCAGTGTGTGCGGGTACGCGAAAAGCAACCAGAATACCGTAACCTCTGTGTTTGTTTGGCCTCTGCTGAAGTTGGGTCCAGGATTTACAGACCTTTGAAGAGACAGGGGGAGGTACGAAATCCCCCGGCTGAAGGCATCCAGATATACGGGGAGAGCACCTGAGCATCCTCCAGGGGGCTCTCAAAAATATCATCTCGGGTGGCTCGGCTTCTTCCTGGGGTGGGTTTACCTGTAGTGTCCATTTCAGCTCCTTTTCTGGTTACACCAACTTTATTTAGGACCCTATAAGGCAACCCCAAGAATAGGAACTACAATGGAGACTGTAGGTAAGGTTGCAAATTTCCTCGATCTGAGAGGGATTTGGGCGTGCGCCGTAGGGTTTGCCTTGTCGGCTTCGGTCGCAGGGCGAACAGAACATCACCCATAGCGTTCATGGAAGCGTGTTCTCGAACCAGTCGTAAGTTGCGCATGTAGTGCGTTTGAGTAAGGGTTATCCGAGTGTTCAGGATCTTAAACTAAAGGGGTCTTATTCAATCAGGGTCTACATTATACGCTCCAATGTCCTGAGCTGGAGAAGTGAGACCCCAGATTCGCTAAAACCCACCGAAACCCTAAACCCCAAACCCCCAAGGCCCCAAAGCCTGTTCCTGACTTCCAGGTGGAGCCCTTCTCCTTAGGACTCCAATACATCTGAAATCATTTCAAGGATACGGTTTAGGGTTTAGGGTTTGGGGTTTAGGGGTTTAGGGTCCCGCGATTATAGGTTGCGGTAATTGCTTTGTTCGGGCAAGGGTGTCGGGGCTGAGGTGAAAGATTGGGGCGCTGGGCACATCTCGGAGTATACCCCTGTGCCCCATTCTCCAATTGTTCGCGCCCCTGTACTGTATCCCAAAAGCATCCGGTAGACCCCAGGCCTCATCAAATCCGATGAACCCCATCAGACCCTTAAATTACCCATTTTAACCATGCAGGCTCTTACATCAGGTTGCCTCAGTCGCTTAGGCGGTAGAGACAGAGCTGATTTGAGACCATACAGTTCAGGGTGCACGGCTGAGCGCTTTAAGCAGCAGCTCGCCCCTTCAATGAGACAGCCCAAGCCTTAAATATCCCAGACCTTGAACCCCAAGCCAAGCGCCAGACCCTGATTGGACCTTAAACCCGAAAGCCTAAGCCCTTAAACCCTAAAGCCTCAATCCACGCCCTCACCCCCGACTCTGAGGCAAGGTTCAAGTCTGCAGTGACATCGCCTTTCAGTTCATGGGCAAAAACCGCAGCCTTCGCAAAGCCGAGTCTCGTCTTCGGGGATTTTTGGGTCCGAGGCTTCAGGTCCAAAAATTTTGGGTCCGAGGCTTCAGGTCCGAAAGGCATTTCGGATTTGGGCTTCGGGTTTAGGGTTTAGGGTTCGAAATTTCAGACTTCAGGTTTTGCAGGGCTTATGCAGTGTAGGAACCTGATTAAGAAACCTTGGGCCTTTATTGGGGTTCCTTATATGAATCCTACTGTTTTGGGGTGAAAAGGCCAGGGTTTCTAAATCAGGTTCCTGCATTAGGCGTTTAACATTGTCGTATGTAGGCGTTCCTCTTATTTAGGGTACTATATTAGGGTCCCGTATTTTCGGAAACTCCCATTAAATGGATGAGAGCCCAAAGCAGTAGGCAGAAGCTGTGGGGTCTGGTGGTCAAGCGGTTGGGCCGGGAACCACCAGAACCCTGGCCGTGACACCTAATTCTTTCGAACCCTAAACCCTGAACCCGTAAGCTTGGCCCCATTAGCTCCATCCCAAAGTCCTTGATACCGACCTCGACCCCAAAGTATGCAGAATCATAGAGCAGTCGGGTTTTGCACCATTATTTTGCTGACTTTTCGGGCCTTAGGGGTTTAGGTAAAGATGGAGACACGGATGGCCGAAGATGGACAAAGAGCACAAAATCAAAAAGAGCTCGGGACACTCAGTGCGGAACTACTTCATCTGCGCACCTTTCGTGACAGAATCGAGGATAAAAACTCTAATTCACACAATAGACTTTATTGTTTAGGGTTTGGGGGTTTAGGGTTTAGGGTTTAAGGGTTTAGGGGTTTAGGGGTTTAGGGGTTTAGTGTGAAACTTGATAGTGTTTATGATCGTCTGTGTGATGGCATTTTCCCTTTTGAACAGCAGTACTCTCACACTGGTCTCCCTAGTCCCGTCTGAAGACGCACCCGCTAGGCCGAACTTCGTCGAAGGCTTTTGGTCCGAGCTGGCAAAACGGGAGTGCAGGCGGAGTGCTTGTGCACGTAGCCCCGTAGGCCAGTCTGCTGCTAGTTTCATNGACGCACCCGCCAGGCCGAACTTCGTCGAAGGCTTTTGGTCCGAGCTGGCAAAACGGGAGTGCAGGCGGAGTGCTTGTGCACGTAGCCCCGTAGGCCAGTCTGCTGCTAGTTTCATACTGGTAGCGGAGCCTCGGCTCCTGTAGGTCCGCTAGTTGTGCTGCCCAATGTCCGCTGGTGGTGATCCTAGTGATGTTCGAGATGATGAACCTGAAGGTGACGGTCCGCCTCCAGGCCTTGACCCGCCGCTAGATCGGGACTTCGCGGTTCCAGACAACCCGCCTGAGCCCTCGTTCGGTGCGAGGGCCTACAGAGGTAGTGACACCTCTGGCAGTGCTGCTAGTGGTCTTCACCAAGAGTGGGGCTACTGGCCAAGGGACGACAGAGAGCATCACAGAGAAGCTCGCGATCATGCCACTCGCGACGAGTGGTATGGCTCCAAGTGGAGCCAGTGGGAAGGCGGTGACGCCCAGGCGTGGGGAAGCGCTTGGGGCGATAGCAGCCGCCACGGAC